>OY283142.1:36495600-36622600 GCA_958299785.1 Medicago lupulina
CGAATATGTTGAAAATAAAAATCTTGCCGATTACTTTTGAAATAGTAACCGACGAATGTGCTGAAAATAAAGTTTTGCCGATTACTTTTAAAATAGTAGCCGACAAATATGCTGAAAATAAAAATCTTGCCGATTACTTTTGAAATAGTAACCGACGTACATGCTGAAAATAAAAATCTTGCCGATTACTATTGAAATAGTAACCGACGAATGTGCTGAAAATAAAGTCTTGCCGATTACTTTTGAAATAGTAACCGACGAATGTGCTGAAAATATAGTCTTGCCGATTAATTCTAAAATAGTAACAGACAAATATGCTAAAAATAAAAATCTTGCCGATTACTTTTGAAATAGTAACCGACGAATGTGCTGAAAATAAATCTTGCAGATTACCTTTGAAATAGGAACCGACGAATATGCTGAATATAAAAATTTTGCTGATTACTTTTGAAATAGTAACCGACGAATGTGCAGAAAATAGATCATGTCGATTACTTTTGAAATAGTAACCGACAAATGTGCTGAAAATAAATCATGCCAATTACTATTGAAATAGTAACCGACAAATGTGCTGAACATAAAAGTCTTGCCGATTACTTTTGAAATAGTAACCTGACGAATGTGCTGAAAATAAATCATGCCGATTACTTTTGAAATAGTCACCGACGAATATGCTGAAAATAAAAATCTTGCCGATTACTTTTGAAATAGTAACCGACGAATGTGCTGAAAATAAATCATGCCGATTAATTTCGAAATAGTAAGCGACGAATATGTTGAAAATAAAAATCTTACCGATTACTTTTAAAATAGTAACCAACGAATGTACTGAAAATAAATCTTGCCGGTTACTTTTGAAATAGTAACCGACGAATGTGCTGAAAATAAATCATGCCGATTACTTTGGAAATAGTAAGTGACGAATATGTTGAAAATAAAAATCTTACCGATTACTTTTGAAATAGTAACCAACGAATGTGTTGAAAATAAAGTCTTGCCAATAACTTTTGAAATAGTAACCGAATAATATGTGCTGAAAATAAATATTGTCGATTAGTTTTGAAATAGTAACCGACGAATGTGCTGAAAATAAATCATGTTGATTACTTTTGAAATAGTAAGCGACGAATATGTTGAAAATAAAAATCTTGCCGAATACTTTTGAAATAGTAACCAACGAATATGCTGAAAATAAAGTCTTGCCCATTACTTTTGAAATAGTAACCGACGAATATGTGCTGAAAATAAATCTTGCCGATTACTTTTGAAATAGTAACCGACGAATGTGCTGAAAATAAATCATGCCGATTACTTTTGAAATAGTAAGTGACGAATATGTTGAAAATAAAAATCTTACCGATTACTTTTGAAATAGTAACCAACGAATATGCTGAAAATAAAGTCTTGCCGATTACTTTTGAAATAGTAACCGATGAATATGTTGAAAATAAAAATCTTGTAGATTACTTTTAAAACAGTAACCGACAAATATGTTGAAAATAAAAATCTTGCCGAATACTTTTGAAATAGTAACCGAGGAATGTGCTAAAAATAAAAATCTTGCCGATTACTTTTGAAATAGTAACCGACGAATATGTTGAAAATAAAAATCATGCCGATTACTTTTGAAATAGTAACCGACGAATGTGCTGAAAATAAAGTCTTGCCGATTACTTTTAAAATAGTAACCGACAAATATGCTGAAAATAAAAATCTTGCCGATTACTTTTGAAATAGTAACCGACGTACATGCTGAAAATAAAAATCTTGCCGTTTACTATTGAAATAGTAACCGACGAATGTGCTGAAAATAAAGTCTTGCCGATTACTTTTGAAATAGTAACCGACGAATGTGCTGAAAATATAGTCTAGCCGATTAATTCTAAAATAGTAACAGACAAATATGCTAAAAATAAAAATCTTGCCGATTACTTTTGAAATAGTAACCGACGAATGTGCTGAAAATAAATCTTGCCGATTACCTTTGAAATAGTAACCGACGAATATGCTGAATATAAAATTTTTGCTGATTACTTTTGAAATAGTAACCGACGAATGTGCAGAAAATAGATCATGTCGATTACTTTTGAAATAGTAACCGACGAATGTGTTGAATATAAAGTCTTGCCGATTACTTTTGAAATAGTAACCGACAAATGTGCTGAAAATAAATCATGCCAATTACTATTGAAATAGTAACCGACAAATGTGCTGAAAATAAAAATCTTGCCGATTAATTTTGAAATAGTAACCGACGAATGTGCTGAAAATAAAAATCTTGTCGATTACTTTTAAAATAGTAACCGACAAATATGCTAAATATAAAAATCTTGCCGATTACTTTTGAAATAGGAACCGACGAATATGTTGAAAATAAAAATCTTGTCGATTACTTTTGAAATACTAACCGACGAATATGCTGAAAATAAAAATCTTGCCGATTACTTTTGAAATAGTAACCGACGAATGTGCTGAAAATAAAGTCTTGTCGATTACTTTTGAAATAGTAACCGACGAATATGTTGAAAATAAAAATCTTGTCGATTACTTTTAAAATAGTAACCGACAAATATGCTAAAAATAAAAATCTTGCCGATTACTTTTGAAATAGGAACCGATGAATATGTTGAAAATAAAAATCTTGTCGATTACTTTTAAAATAGTAACCGACAAATAAGCTGAAAATAAAAAATCTTGCCGATTACTTTTGAAATAGTAACCGACGAATGTGCAGAAAATAGATCATGCCGATTACTTTTGAAATAGTAACCGACAAACGTGTTGAAAATAAATCATGCTGATTACTTTTGAAAGAGTAACCGACGAATATGTTGAAAATAAAAATCTTACCGATTACTTTTGAAATAGTAACCAACGAATATGCTGAAAATAAAGTCTTGCCCATTACTTTTGAAATAGTAACCGACGAATATGTGCTGAAAATAAATCTTGCCGATTACTTTTGAAATAGTAACCGACGAATGTGCTGAAAATAAATCATGCCGATTAATTTCGAAATAGTAGGCGACGAATATGTTGAAAATAAAAATCTTACCGATTACTTTTAAAATAGTAACCAACGAATGTAATGAAAATAAATCTTGCCGATTACTTTTGAAATAGTAACCGACGAATGTGCTGAAAATAAATCATGCCGATTACTTTGGAAATAGTAAGTGACGAATATGTTGAAAATAAAAATCTTACCGATTACTTTTGAAATAGTAACCAACGAATGTGCTGAAAATAAAGTCTTGCCGATAACTTTTGAAATAGTAACCGAATAATATGTGCTGAAAATAAATCTTGTCGATTAGTTTTGAAATAGTAACCGACGAATGTGCTGAAAATAAATCATGCTGATTACTTTTGAAATAGTAAGCGACGAATATGTTGAAAATAAAAATCTTGCCGAATACTTTTGAAATAGTAACCGAGGAATGTGCTAAAAATAAAAATCTTGCCGATTACCTTTGAAATAGTAACCGATGAACATGCTGAAAATAAAAATCTTTCCGATTACTTTTGAAAAAGTAACCGACAAATATAATGAAAAAAAAAATCTTGCCGATTACTTTTGAAATAGTCACCGACCAATATGCTGAAAATAAAAATCATGCCGATTACTTTTGAAATAGTAACCGACGAATGTGCTGAAAATAAATCATGCTGATTACTTTTGAAATAGTAAGCGATGAATATGTTGGAAATAAAAATCTTACCGATTACTTTTAAAAAAGTAACCAATGAATGTGCTGAAAATAAAGTCTTGCCGATTACTTTTGAAATAGTAACCGACGAATATGTTGAAAATAAAAATCTTGCCGATTACTTTTGAAATAGTAACCGACGAATGTGCTGAAAATAAAGTCTTGCCGATTACTTTTAAAATAGTAACCGACAAATATGCTGAAAATAAAAATCTTGCCGATTACTTTTGAAATAGTAACCGACGAATGTGCTGAAAATAAAGTCTTGCCGATTACTTTTGAAATAGTAACCGACGAATGTGCTAAAAATATAGTCTTGCCGATTAATTCTAAAATAGTAACAGACAAATATGCTAAAAATAAAAATCTTGCCGATTACTTTTGAAATAGTAACCGACGAATGTGCTGAAAATAAATCTTGCCGATTACCTTTGAAATAGTAACCGACGAATATGCTGAATATAAAAATTTTGCTGATTACTTTTGAAATAGTAACCGACGAATGTGCAGAAAATAGATCATGTCGATTACTTTTGAAATAGTAACCGACGAATGTGTTGAATATAAAGTCTTGCCGATTACTTTTGAAATAGTAACCGACAAATGTGCTGAAAATAAAAATCTTGCCGATTAGTTTTGAAATAGTAACCGACGAATGTGCTGAAAATAAAGTCTTGTCGATTACTTTTAAAATAGTAACCGACAAATATGCTGAAAATAAAGTCTTGCCGATTACTTTTGAAATAGTAACCGACGAATATGTTGAAAATAAAAATCTTGTCGATTACTTTTAAAATAGTAACCGACAAATATGCTAAAAATAAAAATCTTGCCGATTACTTTTGAAATAGGAACCGACGAATATGTTGAAAATAAAAATCTTGTCGATTACTTTTGAAATACTAACCGACGAATATGCTGAAAATAAAAATCTTGCCGATTACTTTTGAAATAGTAACCGACGAATGTGCTGAAAATAAAGTCTTGCCGATTACTTTTGAAATAGTAACCGACGAATATGTTGAAAATAAAAATCTTGTCGATTACTTTTAAAATAGTAACCGACAAATATGCTAAAAATAAAAATCTTGCCGATTACTTTTGAAATAGGAACCGATGAATATGTTGAAAATAAAAATCTTGTCGATTACTTTTAAAATAGTAACCGACAAATAAGCTAAAAATAAAAAATCTTGCCGATTACTTTTGAAATAGTAACCGACGAATGTGCAGAAAATAGATCATGCTGATTACTTTTGAAATAGTAACCGACGAACGTGTTGAAAATAAATCATGCCGATTACCTTTGAAAGAGTAACCGACGAATATGTTGAAAATAAAAATCTTACCGATTACTTTTGAAATAGTAACCAACGAATATGCTGAAAATAAAGTCTTGCCCATTACTTTTGAAATAGTAACCGACGAATATGTGCTGAAAATAAATCTTGCCGATTACTTTTGAAATAGTAACCGACGAATGTGCTGAAAATAAATCATGCCGATTACTTTTGAAATAGTAAGTGACGAATATGTTGAAAATAAAAATCTTACCGATTACTTTTGAAATAGTAACCAACGAATATGCTGAAAATAAAGTCTTGCCGATTACTTTTGAAATAGTAACCGATGAATATGTTGAAAATAAAAATCTTGTAGATTACTTTTAAAACAGTAACCGACAAATATGTTGAAAATAAAAATCTTGCCGAATACTTTTGAAATAGTAACCGAGGAATGTGCTAAAAATAAAAATCTTGCCGATTACTTTTGAAATAGTAACCGACGAATGTGCTGAAAATAAATCATGCTGATTACTTTTGAAATAGTAAGCGACGAATATGTTGAAAATAAAAATCTTGCCGAATACTTTTGAAATAGTAACCGACGAATGTGCTAAAGATAAAAATATTGCCGATTACCTTTGAAATAGTAACCGATGAACATGCTGAAAATAAAAATCTTCCCGATTACTTTTGAAAAAGTAACCGACAAATATGCTGAAAATAAAAATCTTGCCGATTACTTTTGAAATAGTCACCGACCAATATGCTGAAAATAAAAATCATGCCGATTACTTTTGAAATAGTAACCGACGAATGTGCTGAAAATAAATCATGCTGATTACTTTTGAAATAGTCACCGACGAATATGTTGAAAATAAAAATCTTGCCGATTACTTTTGAAATAGTAACCGACGAATGTGCTGAAAATAAAGTTTTGCCGATTACTTTTAAAATAGTAGCCGACAAATATGCTGAAAATAAAAATCTTGCCGATTACTTTTGAAATAGTAACCGACGTACATGCTGAAAATAAAAATCTTGCCGATTACTATTGAAATAGTAACCGACGAATGTGCTGAAAATAAAGTCTTGCCGATTACTTTTGAAATAGTAACCGACGAATGTGCTGAAAATATAGTCTTGCCGATTAATTCTAAAATAGTAACAGACAAATATGCTAAAAATAAAAATCTTGCCGATTACTTTTGAAATAGTAACCGACGAATGTGCTGAAAATAAATCTTGCAGATTACCTTTGAAATAGGAACCGACGAATATGCTGAATATAAAAATTTTGCTGATTACTTTTGAAATAGTAACCGACGAATGTGCAGAAAATAGATCATGTCGATTACTTTTGAAATAGTAACCGACGAATGTGTTGAATATAAAGTCTTGCCGATTACTTTTGAAATAGTAACCGACAAATGTGCTGAAAATAAATCATGCCAATTACTATTGAAATAGTAACCGACAAATGTGCTGAACATAAAAGTCTTGCCGATTACTTTTGAAATAGTAACCTGACGAATGTGCTGAAAATAAATCATGCCGATTACTTTTGAAATAGTCACCGACGAATATGCTGAAAATAAAAATCTTGCCGATTACTTTTGAAATAGTAACCGACGAATGTGCTGAAAATAAATCATGCCGATTAATTTCGAAATAGTAAGCGACGAATATGTTGAAAATAAAAATCTTACCGATTACTTTTAAAATAGTAACCAACGAATGTACTGAAAATAAATCTTGCCGACTTTTGAAATAGTAACCGACGAATGTGCTGAAAATAAATCATGCCGATTACTTTGGAAATAGTAAGTGACGAATATGTTGAAAATAAAAATCTTACCGATTACTTTTGAAATAGTAACCAACGAATGTGTTGAAAATAAAGTCTTGCCAATAACTTTTGAAATAGTAACCGAATAATATGTGCTGAAAATAAATATTGTCGATTAGTTTTGAAATAGTAACCGACGAATGTGCTGAAAATAAATCATGTTGATTACTTTTGAAATAGTAAGCGACGAATATGTTGAAAATAAAAATCTTGCCGAATACTTTTGAAATAGTAACCAACGAATATGCTGAAAATAAAGTCTTGCCCATTACTTTTGAAATAGTAACCGACGAATATGTGCTGAAAATAAATCTTGCCGATTACTTTTGAAATAGTAACCGACGAATGTGCTGAAAATAAATCATGCCGATTACTTTTGAAATAGTAAGTGACGAATATGTTGAAAATAAAAATCTTACCGATTACTTTTGAAATAGTAACCAACGAATACGCTGAAAATAAAGTCTTGCCGATTACTTTTGAAATAGTAACCGATGAATATGTTGAAAATAAAAATCTTGTAGATTACTTTTAAAACAGTAACCGACAAATATGTTGAAAATAAAAATCTTGCCGAATACTTTTGAAATAGTAACCGAGGAATGTGCTAAAAATAAAAATCTTGCCGATTACTTTTGAAATAGTAACCGACGAATATGTTGAAAATAAAAATCATGCCGATTACTTTTGAAATAGTAACCGACGAATGTGCTGAAAATAAAGTCTTGCCGATTACTTTTAAAATAGTAACCGACAAATATGCTGAAAATAAAAATCTTGCCGATTACTTTTGAAATAGTAACCGACGTACATGCTGAAAATAAAAATCTTGCCGATTACTATTGAAATAGTAACCGACGAATGTGCTGAAAATAAAGTCTTGCCGATTACTTTTGAAATAGTAACCGACGAATGTGCTGAAAATATAGTCTTGCCGATTAATTCTAAAATAGTAACAGACAAATATGCTAAAAATAAAAATCTTGCCGATTACTTTTGAAATAGTAACCGACGAATGTGCTGAAAATAAATCTTGCCGATTACCTTTGAAATAGTAACCGACGAATATGCTGAATATAAAATTTTTGCTGATTACTTTTGAAATAGTAACCGACGAATGTGCAGAAAATAGATCATGTCGATTACTTTTGAAATAGTAACCGACGAATGTGTTGAATATAAAGTCTTGCCGATTACTTTTGAAATAGTAACCGACAAATGTGCTGAAAATAAATCATGCCAATTACTATTGAAATAGTAACCGACAAATGTGCTGAAAATAAAAATCTTGCCGATTAGTTTTGAAATAGTAACCGACGAATGTGCTGAAAATAAAAATCTTGTCGATTACTTTTAAAATAGTAACCGACAAATATGCTAAAAATAAAAATCTTGCCGATTACTTTTGAAATAGGAACCGACGAATATGTTGAAAATAAAAATCTTGTCGATTACTTTTGAAATACTAACCGACGAATATGCTGAAAATAAAAATCTTGCCGATTACTTTTGAAATAGTAACCGACGAATGTGCTGAAAATAAAGTCTTGTCGATTACTTTTGAAATAGTAACCGACGAATATGTTGAAAATAAAAATCTTGTCGATTACTATTAAAATAGTAACCGACAAATATGCTAAAAATAAAAATCTTGCCGATTACTTTTGAAATAGGAACCGATGAATATGTTGAAAATAAAAATCTTGTCGATTACTTTTAAAATAGTAACCGACAAATAAGCTGAAAATAAAAAATCTTGCCGATTACTTTTGAAATAGTAACCGACGAATGTGCAGAAAATAGATCATGCCGATTACTTTTGAAATAGTAACCGACAAACGTGTTGAAAATAAATCATGCTGATTACTTTTGAAAGAGTAACCGACGAATATGTTGAAAATAAAAATCTTACCGATTACTTTTGAAATAGTAACCAACGAATGTGCTGAAAATAAAGTCTTGCCAATAACTTTTGAAATAGTAACCGAATAATATGTGCTGAAAATAAATATTGTCGATTAGTTTTGAAATAGTAACCGACGAATGTGCTGAAAATAAATCATGCTGATTACTTTTGAAATAGTAAGCGACGAATATGTTGAAAATAAAAATCTTGCCGAATACTTTTGAAATAGTAACCGAGGAATGTGCTAAAAATAAAAATCTTGCCGATTACCTTTGAAATAGTAACCGATGAACATGCTGAAAATAAAAATCTTCCCGATTACTTTTGAAAAAGTAACCGACAAATATGCTGAAAATAAAAATCTTGCCGATTACTTTTGAAATAGTCACCGACCAATATGCTGAAAATAAAAATCATGCCGATTACTTTTGAAATAGTAACCGACGAATGTGCTGAAAATAAATCATGCTGATAACTTTTGAAATAGTAAGCGATGAATATGTTGGAAATAAAAATCTTACCGATTACTTTTAAAAAAGTAACCAATGAATGTGCTGAAAATAAAGTCTTGCCGATTACTTTTGAAATAGTAACCGACGAATATGTTGAAAATAAAAATCATGCCGATTACTTTTGAAATAGTAACCGACGAATGTGCTGAAAATAAAGTCTTGCCGATTACTTTTAAAATAGTAACCGACAAATATGCTGAAAATAAAAATCTTGCCGATTACTTTTGAAATAGTAACCGACGTACATGCTGAAAATAAAAATCTTGCCGATTACTATTGAAATAGAAACCGACGAATGTGCTGAAAATAAAGTCTTGCCAATAACTTTTGAAATAGTAACCGAATAATATGTGCTGAAAATAAATATTGTCGATTAGTTTTGAAATAGTAACCGACGAATGTGCTGAAAATAAATCATGTTGATTACTTTTGAAATAGTAAGCGACGAATATGTTGAAAATAAAAATCTTGCCGAATACTTTTGAAATAGTAACCGAGGAATGTGCTAAAAATAAAAATCTTGCCGATTACCTTTGAAATAGTAACCGATGAACATGCTGAAAATAAAAATCTTCCCGATTACTTTTGAAAAAGTAACCGACAAATATGCTGAAAATAAAAATCTTGCCGATTACTTTTGAAATAGTCACCGACCAATATGTTGAAAATAAAAATCATGCCGATTACTTTTGAAATAGTAACCGACGAATGTGCTGAAAATAAATCATGCTGATAACTTTTGAAATAGTAAGCGATGAATATGTTGGAAATAAAAATCTTACCGATTACTTTTAAAAAAGTAACCAATGAATGTGCTGAAAATAAAGTCTTGCCGATTACTTTTGAAATAGTAACCGACGAATATGTTGAAAATAAAAATCATGCCGATTACTTTTGAAATAGTAACCGACGAATGTGCTTAAAATAAAGTCTTGCCGATTACTTTTAAAATAGTAACCGACAAATATGCTGAAAATAAAAATCTTGCCGATTACTTTTGAAATAGTAACCGACGTACATGCTGAAAATAAAAATCTTGCCGATTACTATTGACATAGTAACCGACGAATGTGCTGAAAATAAAGTCTTGCCGATTACTTTTGAAATAGTTACCGACGAATGTGCTGAAAATATAGTCTAGCCGATTAATTCTGAAATAGTAACAGACAAATATGCTAAAAATAAAAATCTTGCCGATTACTTTTGAAATAGTAACCGACGAATATGCTGAATATAAAATTTTTGCTGATTACTTTTGAAATAGTAACCGACGAATGTGCAGAAAATAGATCATGTCGATTACTTTTGAAATAGTAACCGACGAATGTGTTGAATATAAAGTCTTGCCGATTACTTTTGAAATAGTAACCGACAAATGTGCTGAAAATAAATCATGCCAATTACTATTGAAATAGTAACCGACAAATGTGCTGAAAATAAAAATCTTGCCGATTAGTTTTGAAATAGTAACCGACGAATGTGCTGAAAATAAAAATCTTGTCGATTACTTTTAAAATAGTAACCGACAAATATGCTAAAAATAAAAATCTTGCCGATTACTTTTGAAATAGGAACCGACGAATATGTTGAAAATAAAAATCTTGTCGATTACTTTTGAAATACTAACCGACGAATATGCTGAAAATAAAAATCTTGCCGATTACTTTTGAAATAGTAACCGACGAATGTGCTGAAAATAAAGTCTTGTCGATTACTTTTGAAATAGTAACCGACGAATATGTTGAAAATAAAAATCTTGTCGATTACTTTTAAAATAGTAACCGACAAATATGCTAAAAATAAAAATCTTGCCGATTACTTTTGAAATAGGAACCGATGAATATGTTGAAAATAAAAATCTTGTCGATTACTTTTAAAATAGTAACCGACAAATAAGCTGAAAATAAAAAATCTTGCCGATTACTTTTGAAATAGTAACCGACGAATGTGCAGAAAATAGATCATGCCGATTACTTTTGAAATAGTAACCGACAAACGTGTTGAAAATAAATCATGCTGATTACCTTTGAAAGAGTAACCGACGAATATGTTGAAAATAAAAATCTTACCGATTACTTTTGAAATAGTAACCAACGAACATGCTGAAAATAAAGTCTTGCCCATTACTTTTGAAACAGTAACCGACGAATATGTGCTGAAAATAAATCTTGCCGATTACTTTTGAAATAGTAACCGACGAATGTGCTGAAAATAAATCAAGCCGATTAATTTCGAAATAGTAGGCGACGAATATGTTGAAAATAAAAATCTTACCGATTACTTTTAAAATAGTAACCAACGAATGTACTGAAAATAAATCTTGCCGATTACTTTTGAAATAGTAACCGACGAATGTGCTGAAAATAAATCATGCCGATTACTTTGGAAATAGGAAGTGACGAATATGTTGAAAATAAAAATCTTACCGATTACTTTTAAAATAGTAACCAACGAATGTGCTGAAAATAAAGTCTAGCCAATAACTTTTGAAATAGTAACCGAATAATATGTGCTGAAAATAAATATTGTCGATTAGTTTTGAAATAGTAACCGACGAATGTGCTGAAAATAAATCATGCTGATTACTTTTGAAATAGTAAGCGACGAATATGTTGAAAATAAAAATCTTGCCGAATACTTTTGAAATAGTAACCGAGGAATGTGCTAAAAATAAAAATCTTGCCGATTACCTTTGAAATAGTAACCGATGAACATGCTGAAAATAAAAATCTTCCCGATTACTTTTGAAAAAGTAACCGACAAATATGCTGAAAATAAAAATCTTGCCGATTACTTTTGAAATAGTCACCGACCAATATGCTGAAAATAAAAATCATGCCGATTACTTTTGAAATAGTAACCGACGAATGTGCTGAAAATAAATCATGCTGATAACTTTTGAAATAGTAAGCGATGAATATGTTGGAAATAAAAATCTTACCGATTACTTTTAAAAAAGTAACCAATGAATGTGCTGAAAATAAAGTCTTGCCGATTACTTTTGAAATAGTAACCGACGAATATGTTGAAAATAAAAATCATGCCGATTACTTTTGAAATAGTAACCGACGAATGTGCTGAAAATAAAGTCTTGCCGATTACTTTTAAAATAGTAACCGACAAATATGCTGAAAATAAAAATCTTGCCGATTACTTTTGAAATAGTAACCGACGTACATGCTGAAAATAAAAATCTTGCCGAATACTATTGAAATAGTAACCGACGAATGTGCTGAAAATAAAGTCTTGCCGATTACTTTTGAAATAGTTACCGACGAATGTGCTGAAAATATAGTCTAGCCGATTAATTCTGAAATAGTAACAGACAAATATGCTAAAAATAAAAATCTTGCCGATTACTTTTGAAATAGTAACCGACGAATATGCTGAATATAAAATTTTTGCTGATTACTTTTGAAATAGTAACCGACGAATGTGCAGAAAATAGATCATGTCGATTACTTTTGAAATAGTAACCGACGAATGTGTTGAATATAAAGTCTTGCCGATTACTTTTGAAATAGTAACCGACAAATGTGCTGAAAATAAATCATGCCAATTACTATTGAAATAGTAACCGACAAATGTGCTGAAAATAAAAATCTTGCCGATTAGTTTTGAAATAGTAACCGACGAATGTGCTGAAAATAAAAATCTTGTCGATTACTTTTAAAATAGTAACCGACAAATATGCTAAAAATAAAAATCTTGCCGATTACTTTTGAAATAGGAACCGACGAATATGTTGAAAATAAAAATCTTGTCGATTACTTTTGAAATACTAACCGACGAATATGCTGAAAATAAAAATCTTGCCGATTACTTTTGAAATAGTAACCGACGAATGTGCTGAAAATAAAGTCTTGTCGATTACTTTTGAAATAGTAACCGACGAATATGTTGAAAATAAAAATCTTGTCGATTACTTTTAAAATAGTAACCGACAAATATGCTAAAAATAAAAATCTTGCCGATTACTTTTGAAATAGGAACCGATGAATATGTTGAAAATAAAAATCTTGTCGATTACTTTTAAAATAGTAACCGACAAATAAGCTGAAAATAAAAAATCTTGCCGATTACTTTTGAAATAGTAACCGACGAATGTGCAGAAAATAGATCATGCCGATTACTTTTGAAATAGTAACCGACAAACGTGTTGAAAATAAATCATGCTGATTACCTTTGAAAGAGTAACCGACGAATATGTTGAAAATAAAAATCTTACCGATTACTTTTGAAATAGTAACCAACGAATATGCTGAAAATAAAGTCTTGCCCATTACTTTTGAAACAGTAACCGACGAATATGTGCTGAAAATAAATCTTGCCGATTACTTTTGAAATAGTAACCGACGAATGTGCTGAAAATAAATCAAGCCGATTAATTTCGAAATAGTAGGCGACGAATATGTTGAAAATAAAAATCTTACCGATTACTTTTAAAATAGTAACCAACGAATGTACTGAAAATAAATCTTGCCGATTACTTTTGAAATAGTAACCGACGAATGTGCTGAAAATAAATCATGCCGATTACTTTGGAAATAGGAAGTGACGAATATGTTGAAAATAAAAATCTTACCGATTACTTTTAAAATAGTAACCAACGAATGTGCTGAAAATAAAGTCTAGCCAATAACTTTTGAAATAGTAACCGAATAATATGTGCTGAAAATAAATATTGTCGATTAGTTTTGAAATAGTAACCGACGAATGTGCTGAAAATAAATCATGCTGATTACTTTTGAAATAGTAAGCGACGAATATGTTGAAAATAAAAATCTTGCCGAATACTTTTGAAATAGTAACCGAGGAATGTGCTAAAAATAAAAATCTTGCCGATTACCTTTGAAATAGTAACCGATGAACATGCTGAAAATAAAAATCTTCCCGATTACTTTTGAAAAAGTAACCGACAAATATGCTGAAAATAAAAATCTTGCCGATTACTTTTGAAATAGTCACCGACCAATATGCTGAAAATAAAAATCATGCCGATTACTTTTGAAATAGTAACCGACGAATGTGCTGAAAATAAATCATGCTGATAACTTTTGAAATAGTAAGCGATGAATATGTTGGAAATAAAAATCTTACCGATTACTTTTAAAAAAGTAACCAATGAATGTGCTGAAAATAAAGTCTTGCCGATTACTTTTGAAATAGTAACCGACGAATATGTTGAAAATAAAAATCATGCCGATTACTTTTGAAATAGTAACCGACGAATGTGCTGAAAATAAAGTCTTGCCGATTACTTTTAAAATAGTAACCGACAAATATGCTGAAAATAAAAATCTTGCCGATTACTTTTGAAATAGTAACCGACGTACATGCTGAAAATAAATATCTTGCCGATTACTATTGAAATAGAAACCGACGAATGTGCTGAAAATAAAGTCTTGCCGATTACTTTTGAAATAGTAACCGACGAATGTGCTGAAAATATAGTCTAGCCGATTAATTCTAAAATAGTAACAGACAAATATGCTAAAAATAAAAATCTTGCCGATTACTTTTGAAATAGTAACCGACGAATGTGCTGAAAATAAATCTTGTCGATTACCTTTGAAATAGTAACCGACGAATATGCTGAATATAAAATTTTTGCTGATTACTTTTGAAATAGTAACCGACGAATGTGCAGAAAATAGATCATGTCGATTACTTTTGAAATAGTAACCGACGAATGTGTTGAATATAAAGTCTTGCCGATTACTTTTGAAATAGTAACCGACAAATGTGCTGAAAATAAATCATGCCAATTACTATTGAAATAGTAACCGACAAATGTGCTGAAAATAAAAATCTTGCCGATTAGTTTTGAAATAGTAACCGACGAATGTGCTGAAAATAAAGTCTTGCCGATTACTTTTGAAATAGTAACCGACGAATATGTTGAAAATAAAAATCTTGTCGATTACTTTTAAAATAGTAACCGACAAATATGCTAAAAATAAAAATCTTGCCGATTACTTTTGAAATATGAACCGACGAATATGTTGAAAATAAAAATCTTGTCGATTACTTTTGAAATACTAACCGACGAATATGCTGAAATTAAAAATCTTGCCGATTACTTTTGAAATAGTAACCGACGAATGTGCTGAAAATAAAGTCTTGCCGATTACTTTTGAAATAGTAACCGACGAATATGTTGAAAATAAAAATCTTGTCGATTACTTTTAAAATAGTAACCGACAAATATGCTAAAAATAAAAATCTTGCCGATTACTTTTGAAATAGGAACCGATGAATATGTTGAAAATAAAAATCTTGTCGATTACTTTTAAAATAGTAACCGACAAATAAGCTGAAAATAAAAAATCTTGCCGATTACTTTTGAAATAGTAACCGACGAATGTGCAGAAAATAGATCATGCCGATTACTTTTGAAATAGTAACCGACAAACGTGTTGAAAATAAATCATGCCGATTACCTTTGAAAGAGTAACCGACGAATATGTTGAAAATAAAAATCTTACCGATTACTTTTGAAATAGTAACCAACGAATATGCTGAAAATAAAGTCTTGCCCATTACTTTTGAAATAGTAACCGACGAATATGTGCTGAAAATAAATCTTGCTGATTACTTTTGAAATAGTAACCGACGAATGTGCTGAAAATAAATCATGCCGATTACTTTTGAAATAGTAAGTGACGAATATGTTGAAAATAAAAATCTTGTCGATTACTTTTAAAATAGTAACCGACAAATATGCTAAAAATAAAAATCTTGCCGATTACTTTTGAAATAGGAACCGATGAATATGTTGAAAATAAAAATCTTGTCGATTACTTTTAAAATAGTAACCGACAAATAAGCTGAAAATAAAAAATCTTGCCGATTACTTTTGAAATAGTAACCGACGAATGTGCAGAAAATAGATCATGCCGATTACTTTTGAAATAGTAACCGACAAACGTGTTGAAAATAAATCATGCCGATTACCTTTGAAAGAGTAACCGACGAATATGTTGAAAATAAAAATCTTACCGATTACTTTTGAAATAGTAACCAACGAATATGCTGAAAATAAAGTCTTGCCCATTACTTTTGAAATAGTAACCGACGAATATGTGCTGAAAATAAATCTTGCCGATTACTTTTGAAATAGTAACCGACGAATGTGCTGAAAATAAATCATGCCGATTACTTTTGAAATAGTAAGTGACGAATATGTTGAAAATAAAAATCTTACCGATTACTTTTGAAATAGTAACCAACGAATATGCTGAAAATAAAGTCTTGCCGATTACTTTTGAAATAGTAACCGATGAATATGTTGAAAATAAAAATCTTGTAGATTACTTTTAAAACAGTAACCGACAAATATGCTGAAAATAAAAATCTTGCCGATTACTTTTGAAATAGTCACCGACGAATATGCTGAAAATAAAAATCTTGCCGATTACTATTGAAATAGTAACCGACGAATGTGCTGAAAATAAAGTCTTGCTGATTACTTTTGAAATAGTAACCGACGAATGTGCTGAAAATATAGTCTAGCCGATTAATTCTAAAATAGTAACAGACAAATATGCTAAAAATAAAAATCTTGCCGATTACTTTTGAAATAGTAACCGACGAATGTGCTGAAAATAAATCTTGCCGATTACCTTTGAAATAGTAACCGACGAATATGCTGAATATAAAAATTTTGCTGATTACTTTTGAAATAGTAACCGACGAATGTGCAGAAAATAGATCATGTCGATTACTTTTGAAATAGTAACCGACGAATGTGTTGAATATAAAGCCTTGCCGATTACTTTTGAAATAGTAACCGACAAATGTGCTGAAAATAAATCATGCCAATTACTATTGAAATAGTAACCGACAAATGTGCTGAAAATAAAAATCTTGCCGATTAGTTTTGAAATAGTAACCGACGAATGTGCTGAAAATAAAGTCTTGTCGATTACTTTTAAAATAGTAACCGACAAATATGCTGAAAATAAAGTCTTGCCGATTACTTTTGAAATAGTAACCGACGAATATGTTGAAAATAAAAATCTTGTCGATTACTTTTAAAATAGTAACCGACAAATATGCTAAAAATAAAAATCTTGCCGATTACTTTTGAAATAGGAACCGACGAATATGTTGAAAATAAAAATCTTGTCGATTACTTTTGAAATACTAACCGACGAATATGCTGAAAATAAAAATCTTGCCGATTACTTTTGAAATAGTAACCGACGAATGTGCTGAAAATAAAGTCTTGCCGATTACTTTTGAAATAGTAACCGACGAATATGTTGAAAATAAAAATCTTGTCGATTACTTTTAAAATAGTAACCGACAAATATGCTAAAAATAAAAATCTTGCCGATTACTTTTGAAATAGGAACCGATGAATATGTTGAAAATAAAAATCTTGTCGATTACTTTTAAAATAGTAACCGACAAATAAGCTGAAAATAAAAAATCTTGCCGATTACTTTTGAAATAGTAACCGACGAATATGTTGAAAATAAAAATCTTGTCGATTACTTTTAAAATAGTAACCGACAAATATGCTAAAAATAAAAATCTTGCCGATTACTTTTGAAATAGGAACCGATGAATATGTTGAAAATAAAAATCTTGTCGATTACTTTTAAAATAGTAACCGACAAATAAGCTGAAAATAAAAAATCTTGCCGATTACTTTTGAAATAGTAACCGACGTACATGCTGAAAATAAAAATCTTGCCGATTACTATTGAAATAGTAACCGACGAATGTGCTGAAAATAAAGTCTTGCCGATTAATTTTGAAATAGTAACCGACGAATGTGCTGAAAATATAGTCTTGCCGATTAATTCTAAAATAGTAACAGACAAATATGCTAAAAATAAAAATCTTGCCAATTACTTTTGAAATAGTAACCGACGAATGTGCTGAAAATAAATCTTGCCGATTACCTTTGAAATAGTAACCGACGAATATGCTGAATATAAAAATTTTGCTGATTACTTTTGAAATAGTAACAGACGAATGTGCAGAAAATAGGTCATGTCGATTACTTTTGAAATAGTAACCGACGAATGTGTTGAATATAAAGTCTTGCCGATTACTTTTGAAATAGTAACCGACAAATGTGCTGAAAATATATCATGCCAATTACTATTGAAATAGTAACCGACAAATGTGCTGAAAATAAAAGTCTTGCCGATTACTTTTGAAATAGTAACCTGACGAATGTGCTGAAAATAAATCATGCCGATTACTTTTGAAATAGTCACTGACGAATATGCTGAAAATAAAAATCTTGCCGATTACTTTTGAAATAGTAACCGACGAATGTGCTGAAAATAAATCATGCCGATTACTTTCGAAATAGTAAGCGACGAATATGTTGAAAATAAAAATCTTACCGATTACTTTTAAAATAGTAACCAACGAATGTACTGAAAATAAATCTTGCCGATTACTTTTGAAATAGTAACCGACGAATGTGCTGAAAATAAATCATGCCGATTACTTTGGAAATAGTAAGTGACGAATATGTTGAAAATAAAAATCTTACCGATTACTTTTGAAATAGTAACCAACGAATGTGCTGAAAATAAAGTCTTGCCCATAACTTTTGAAATAGTAACCGAATAATATGTGCTGAAAATAAATCTTGTCGATTAGTTTTGAAATAGTAACCGACGAATGTGCTGAAAATAAATCATGCTGATTACTTTTGAAATAGTAAGCGACGAATATGTTGAAAATAAAAATCTTGCCGAATACTTTTGAAATAGTAACCGAGGAATGTGCTAAAAATAAAAATCTTGCCGATTACCTTTGAAATAGTAACCGATGAACATGCTGAAAATAAAAATCTTCCCGATTACTTTTGAAATAGTCACCGACCAATATGCTGAAAATAAAAATCATGCCGGTTACTTTTGAAATAGTAACCGACGAATGTGCTGAAAATAAATCATGCTGATTACTTTTGAAATAGTAAGCGATGAATATGTTGGAAATAAAAATCTTACCGATTACTTTTAAAAAAGTAACCAATGAATGTGCTGAAAATAAAGTCTTGCCGATTACTTTTGAAATAGTAACCGACGAATATGTTGAAAATAAAAATCTTGCCGATTACTTTTGAAATAGTAACCGACGAATGTCCTGAAAATAAAGTCTTGCCGATTACTTTTAAAATAGTAACCAACAAATATGCTGAAAATAAAAATCTTGCCGATTACTTTTGAAATAGTAACCGACGTACATGCTGAAAATAAAAATCTTGCCGATTACTTTTGAAATAGTAACCGACGAATGTGCTGAAAATAAAGTCTTGCCGATTACTTTTGAAATAGTAACCGACGAATGTGCTGAAAATAAAGTCTTGCCGATTACTTTTGAAATAGTAACCGACGAATGTGCTGAAAATATAGTCTTGCCGATTAATTCTAAAATAGTAACAGACAAATATGCTAAAAATAAAAATCTTGCCGATTACTTTTGAAATAGTAACCGACGAATGTGCTGAAAATAAATCTTGCCGATTACCTTTGAAATAGGAACCGACGAATATGCTGAATATAAAAATTTTGCTGATTACTTTTGAAATAGTAACCGACGAATGTGCAGAAAATAGATCATGTCGATTACTTTTGAAATAGTAACCGTCGAATGTGTTGAATATAAAGTCTTGTCGATTACTTTTGAAATAGTAACCGACAAATGTGCTGAAAATATATCATGCCAATTACTATTGAAATAGTAACCGACAAATGTGCTGAAAATAAAAATCTTGCCGATTAGTTTTGAAATAGTAACCGACGAATGTGCTGAAAATAAAGTCTTGTCGATTACTTTTAAAATAGTAACCGACAAATATGCTGAAAATAAAGTCTTGCCGATTACTTTTGAAATAGTAACCGACGAATATGTTGAAAATAAAAATCTTGTCGATTACTTTTAAAATAGTAACCGACAAATATGCTAAAAATAAAAATCTTGCCGATTACTTTTGAAATAGGAACCGACGAATATGTTGAAAATAAAAATCTTGTCGATTACTTTTGAAATACTAACCGACGAATATGCTGAAAATAAAAATCTTGCCGATTACTTTTGAAATAGTAACCGACGAATGTGCTGAAAATAAAGTCTTGCCGATTACTTTTGAAATAGTAACCGACGAATATGTTGAAAATAAAAATCTTGTCGATTACTTTTAAAATAGTAACCGACAAATATGCTAAAAATAAAAATCTTGCCGATTACTTTTGAAATAGGAACCGATGAATATGTTGAAAATAAAAATCTTGTCGATTACTTTTAAAATAGTAACCGACAAATAAGCTGAAAATAAAAAATCTTGCCGATTACTTTTGAAATAGTAACCGACGTACATGCTGAAAATAAAAATCTTGCCGATTACTATTGAAATAGTAACCGACGAATGTGCTGAAAATAAAGTCTTGCCGATTACTTTTGAAATAGTAACCGACGAATGTGCTGAAAATATAGTCTTGCCGATTAATTCTAAAATAGTAACAGACAAATATGCTAAAAATAAAAATCTTGCCAATTACTTTTGAAATAGTAACCGACGAATGTGCTGAAAATAAATCTTGCCGATTACCTTTGAAATAGTAACCGACGAATATGCTGAATATAAAAATTTTGCTGATTACTTTTGAAATAGTAACAGACGAATGTGCAGAAAATAGGTCATGTCGATTACTTTTGAAATAGTAACCGACGAATGTGTTGAATATAAAGTCTTGCCGATTACTTTTGAAATAGTAACCGACAAATGTGCTGAAAATATATCATGCCAATTACTATTGAAATAGTAACCGACAAATGTGCTGAAAATAAAAGTCTTGCCGATTACTTTTGAAATAGTAACCTGACGAATGTGCTGAAAATAAATCATGCCGATTACTTTTGAAATAGTCACCGACGAATATGCTGAAAATAAAAATCTTGCCGATTACTTTTGAAATAGTAACCGACGAATGTGCTGAAAATAAATCATGCCGATTACTTTCGAAATAGTAAGCGACGAATATGTTGAAAATAAAAATCTTACCGATTACTTTTAAAATAGTAACCAACGAATGTACTGAAAATAAATCTTGCCGATTACTTTTGAAATAGTAACCGACGAATGTGCTGAAAATAAATCATGCCGATTACTTTGGAAATAGTAAGTGACGAATATGTTGAAAATAAAAATCTTTCCGATTACTTTTGAAATAGTAACCAACGAATGTGCTGAAAATAAAGTCTTGCCGATAACTTTTGAAATAGTAACCGAATAATATGTGCTGAAAATAAATCTTGTCGATTAGTTTTGAAATAGTAACCGACGAATGTGCTGAAAATAAATCATGCTGATTACTTTTGAAATAGTAAGCGACGAATATGTTGAAAATAAAAATCTTGCCGAATACTTTTGAAATAGTAACCGAGGAATGTGCTAAAAATAAAAATCTTGCCGATTACCTTTGAAATAGTAACCGATGAACATGCTGAAAATAAAAATCTTCCCGATTACTTTTGAAATAGTCACCGACCAATATGCTGAAAATAAAAATCATGCCGGTTACTTTTGAAATAGTAACCGACGAATGTGCTGAAAATAAATCATGCTGATTACTTTTGAAATAGTAAGCGATGAATATGTTGGAAATAAAAATCTTACCGATTACTTTTAAAAAAGTAACCAATGAATGTGCTGAAAATAAAGTCTTGCCGATTACTTTTGAAATAGTAACCGACGAATATGTTGAAAATAAAAATCTTGCCGATTACTTTTGAAATAGTAACCGACGAATGTCCTGAAAATAAAGTCTTGCCGATTACTTTTAAAATAGTAACCGACAAATATGCTGAAAATAAAAATCTTGCCGATTACTTTTGAAATAGTAACCGACGTACATGCTGAAAATAAAAATCTTGCCGATTACTTTTGAAATAGTAAGTGACGAATATGTTGAAAATAAAAATCTTTCCGATTACTTTTGAAATAGTAACCAACGAATGTGCTGAAAATAAAGTCTTGCCGATAACTTTTGAAATAGTAACCGAATAATATGTGCTGAAAATAAATCTTGTCGATTAGTTTTGAAATAGTAACCGACGAATGTGCTGAAAATAAATCATGCTGATTACTTTTGAAATAGTAAGCGACGAATATGTTGAAAATAAAAATCTTGCCGAATACTTTTGAAATAGTAACCGAGGAATGTGCTAAAAATAAAAATCTTGCCGATTACCTTTGAAATAGTAACCGATGAACATGCTGAAAATAAAAATCTTCCCGATTACTTTTGAAATAGTCACCGACCAATATGCTGAAAATAAAAATCATGCCGGTTACTTTTGAAATAGTAACCGACGAATGTGCTGAAAATAAATCATGCTGATTACTTTTGAAATAGTAAGCGATGAATATGTTGGAAATAAAAATCTTACCGATTACTTTTAAAAAAGTAACCAATGAATGTGCTGAAAATAAAGTCTTGCCGATTACTTTTGAAATAGTAACCGACGAATATGTTGAAAATAAAAATCTTGCCGATTACTTTTGAAATAGTAACCGACGAATGTCCTGAAAATAAAGTCTTGCCGATTACATTTAAAATAGTAACCGACAAATATGCTGAAAATAAAAATCTTGCCGATTACTTTTGAAATAGTAACCGACGTACATGCTGAAAATAAAAATCTTGCCGATTACTTTTGAAATAGTAACCGACGAATGTGCTGAAAATAAAGTCTTGCCGATTACTTTTGAAATAGTAACCGACGAATGTGCTGAAAATAAAGTCTTGCCGATTACTTTTGAAATAGTAACCGACGAATGTGCTGAAAATATAGTCTTGCCGATTAATTCTAAAATAGTAACAGACAAATATGCTAAAAATAAAAATCTTGCCGATTACTTTTGAAATAGTAACCGACGAATGTGCTGAAAATAAATCTTGCCGATTACCTTTGAAATAGGAACCGACGAATATGCTGAATATAAAAATTTTGCTGATTACTTTTGAAATAGTAACCGACGAATGTGCAGAAAATAGATCATGTCGATTACTTTTGAAATAGTAACCGTCGAATGTGTTGAATATAAAGTCTTGCCGATTACTTTTGAAATAGTAACCGACAAATGTGCTGAAAATAAAGTCTTGCCGATTACTTTTAAAATAGTAACCGACAAATATGCTGAAAATAAAAATCTTGCCGATTACTTTTGAAATAGTAACCGACGTACATGCTGAAAATAAAAATCTTGCCGATTACTTTTGAAATAGTAACCGACGAATGTGCTGAAAATAAAGTCTTGCCGATTACTTTTGAAATAGTAACCGACGAATGTGCTGAAAATAAAGTCTTGCCGATTACTTTTGAAATAGTAACCGACGAATGTGCTGAAAATATAGTCTTGCCGATTAATTCTAAAATAGTAACAGACAAATATGCTAAAAATAAAAATCTTGCCGATTACTTTTGAAATAGTAACCGACGAATGTGCTGAAAATAAATCTTGCCGATTACCTTTGAAATAGGAACCGACGAATATGCTGAATATAAAAATTTTGCTGATTACTTTTGAAATAGTAACCGACGAATGTGCAGAAAATAGATCATGTCGATTACTTTTGAAATAGTAACCGTCGAATGTGTTGAATATAAAGTCTTGCCGATTACTTTTGAAATAGTAACCGACAAATGTGCTGAAAATATATCATGCCAATTACTATTGAAATAGTAACCGACAAATTTGCTGAAAATAAAAGTCTTGCCGATTACTTTTGAAATAGTAACCTGACGAATGTGCTGAAAATAAATCATGCCGATTACTTTTGAAATAGTCACCGACGAATATGCTGAAAATAAAAATCTTGCCGATTACTTTTGAAATAGTAACCGACGAATGTGCTGAAAATAAATCATGCCGATTACTTTCGAAATAGTAAGCGACGAATATGTTGAAAATAAAAATCTTACCGATTACTTTTAAAATAGTAACCAACGAATGTACTGAAAATAAATCTTGCCGATTACTTTTGAAATAGTAACCGACGAATGTGCTGAAAATAAATCATGCCGATTACTTTGGAAATAGTAAGTGACGAATATGTTGAAAATAAAAATCTTTCCGATTACTTTTGAAATAGTAACCAACGAATGTGCTGAAAATAAAGTCTTGCCGATAACTTTTGAAATAGTAACCGAATAATATGTGCTGAAAATAAATCTTGTCGATTAGTTTTGAAATAGTAACCGACGAATGTGCTGAAAATAAATCATGCTGATTACTTTTGAAATAGTAAGCGACGAATATGTTGAAAATAAAAATCTTGCCGAATACTTTTGAAATAGTAACCGAGGAATGTGCTAAAAATAAAAATCTTGCCGATTACCTTTGAAATAGTAACCGATGAACATGCTGAAAATAAAAATCTTCCCGATTACTTTTGAAATAGTCACCGACCAATATGCTGAAAATAAAAATCATGCCGGTTACTTTTGAAATAGTAACCGACGAATGTGCTGAAAATAAATCATGCTGATTACTTTTGAAATAGTAAGCGATGAATATGTTGGAAATAAAAATCTTACCGATTACTTTTAAAAAAGTAACCAATGAATGTGCTGAAAATAAAGTCTTGCCGATTACTTTTGAAATAGTAACCGACGAATATGTTGAAAATAAAAATCTTGCCGATTACTTTTGAAATAGTAACCGACGAATGTCCTGAAAATAAAGTCTTGCCGATTACTTTTAAAATAGTAACCGACAAATATGCTGAAAATAAAAATCTTGCCGATTACTTTTGAAATAGTAACCGACGTACATGCTGAAAATAAAAATCTTGCCGATTACTTTTGAAATAGTAACCGACGAATGTGCTGAAAATAAAGTCTTGCCGATTACTTTTGAAATAGTAACCGACGAATGTGCTGAAAATAAAGTCTTGCCGATTACTTTTGAAATAGTAACCGACGAATGTGCTGAAAATATAGTCTTGCCGATTAATTCTAAAATAGTAACAGACAAATATGCTAAAAATAAAAATCTTGCCGATTACTTTTGAAATAGTAACCGACGAATGTGCTGAAAATAAATCTTGCCGATTACCTTTGAAATAGGAACCGACGAATATGCTGAATATAAAAATTTTGCTGATTACTTTTGAAATAGTAACCGACGAATGTGCAGAAAATAGATCATGTCGATTACTTTTGAAATAGTAACCGTCGAATGTGTTGAATATAAAGTCTTGCCGATTACTTTTGAAATAGTAACCGACAAATGTGCTGAAAATATATCATGCCAATTACTATTGAAATAGTAACCGACAAATTTGCTGAAAATAAAAGTCTTGCCGATTACTTTTGAAATAGTAACCTGACGAATGTGCTGAAAATAAATCATGCCGATTACTTTTGAAATAGTCACCGACGAATATGCTGAAAATAAAAATCTTGCCGATTACTTTTGAAATAGTAACCGACGAATGTGCTGAAAATAAATCATGCCGATTACTTTCGAAATAGTAAGCGACGAATATGTTGAAAATAAAAATCTTACCGATTACTTTTAAAATAGTAACCAACGAATGTACTGAAAATAAATCTTGCCGATTACTTTTGAAATAGTAACCGACGAATGTGCTGAAAATAAATCATGCCGATTACTTTGGAAATAGTAAGTGACGAATATGTTGAAAATAAAAATCTTTCCGATTACTTTTGAAATAGTAACCAACGAATGTGCTGAAAATAAAGTCTTGCCGATAACTTTTGAAATAGTAACCGAATAATATGTGCTGAAAATAAATCTTGTCGATTAGTTTTGAAATAGTAACCGACGAATGTGCTGAAAATAAATCATGCTGATTACTTTTGAAATAGTAAGCGACGAATATGTTGAAAATAAAAATCTTGCCGAATACTTTTGAAATAGTAACCGAGGAATGTGCTAAAAATAAAAATCTTGCCGATTACCTTTGAAATAGTAACCGATGAACATGCTGAAAATAAAAATCTTCCCGATTACTTTTGAAATAGTCACCGACCAATATGCTGAAAATAAAAATCATGCCGGTTACTTTTGAAATAGTAACCGACGAATGTGCTGAAAATAAATCATGCTGATTACTTTTGAAATAGTAAGCGATGAATATGTTGGAAATAAAAATCTTACCGATTACTTTTAAAAAAGTAACCAATGAATGTGCTGAAAATAAAGTCTTGCCGATTACTTTTGAAATAGTAACCGACGAATATGTTGAAAATAAAAATCTTGCCGATTACTTTTGAAATAGTAACCGACGAATGTCCTGAAAATAAAGTCTTGCCGATTACTTTTAAAATAGTAACCGACAAATATGCTGAAAATAAAAATCTTGCCGATTACTTTTGAAATAGTAACCGACGTACATGCTGAAAATAAAAATCTTGCCGATTACTTTTGAAATAGTAACCGACGAATGTGCTGAAAATAAAGTCTTGCCGATTACTTTTGAAATAGTAACCGACGAATGTGCTGAAAATATAGTCTTGCCGATTAATTCTAAAATAGTAACAGACAAATATGCTAAAAATAAAAATCTTGCCGATTACTTTTGAAATAGTAACCGACGAATGTGCTGAAAATAAATCTTGCCGATTACCTTTGAAATAGGAACCGACGAATATGCTGAATATAAAAATTTTGCTGATTACTTTTGAAATAGTAACCGACGAATGTGCAGAAAATAGATCATGTCGATTACTTTTGAAATAGTAACCGTCGAATGTGTTGAATATAAAGTCTTGCCGATTACTTTTGAAATAGTAACCGACAAATGTGCTGAAAATAAAGTCTTGCCGATAACTTTTGAAATAGTAACCGAATAATATGTGCTGAAAATAAATCTTGTCGATTAGTTTTGAAATAGTAACCTGACGAATGTGCTGAAAATAAATCATGCCGATTACTTTTGAAATAGTCACCGACGAATATGCTGAAAATAAAAATCTTGCCGATTACTTTTGAAATAGTAACCGACGAATGTGCTGAAAATAAATCATGCCGATTACTTTCGAAATAGTAAGCGACGAATATGTTGAAAATAAAAATCTTACCGATTACTTTTAAAATAGTAACCAACGAATGTACTGAAAATAAATCTTGCCGATTACTTTTGAAATAGTAACCGACGAATGTGCTGAAAATAAATCATGCCGATTACTTTGGAAATAGTAAGTGACGAATATGTTGAAAATAAAAATCTTTCCGATTACTTTTGAAATAGTAACCAACGAATGTGCTGAAAATAAAGTCTTGCCGATAACTTTTGAAATAGTAACCGAATAATATGTGCTGAAAATAAATCTTGTCGATTAGTTTTGAAATAGTAACCGACGAATGTGCTGAAAATAAATCATGCTGATTACTTTTGAAATAGTAAGCGACGAATATGTTGAAAATAAAAATCTTGCCGAATACTTTTGAAATAGTAACCGAGGAATGTGCTAAAAATAAAAATCTTGCCGATTACCTTTGAAATAGTAACCGATGAACATGCTGAAAATAAAAATCTTCCCGATTACTTTTGAAATAGTCACCGACCAATATGCTGAAAATAAAAATCATGCCGGTTACTTTTGAAATAGTAACCGACGAATGTGCTGAAAATAAATCATGCTGATTACTTTTGAAATAGTAAGCGATGAATATGTTGGAAATAAAAATCTTACCGATTACTTTTAAAAAAGTAACCAATGAATGTGCTGAAAATAAAGTCTTGCCGATTACTTTTGAAATAGTAACCGACGAATATGTTGAAAATAAAAATCTTGCCGATTACTTTTGAAATAGTAACCGACGAATGTCCTGAAAATAAAGTCTTGCCGATTACTTTTAAAATAGTAACCGACAAATATGCTGAAAATAAAAATCTTGCCGATTACTTTTGAAATAGTAACCGACGTACATGCTGAAAATAAAAATCTTGCCGATTACTTTTGAAATAGTAACCGACGAATGTGCTGAAAATAAAGTCTTGCCGATTACTTTTGAAATAGTAACCGACGAATGTGCTGAAAATAAAGTCTTGCCGATTACTTTTGAAATAGTAACCGACGAATGTGCTGAAAATATAGTCTTGCCGATTAATTCTAAAATAGTAACAGACAAATATGCTAAAAATAAAAATCTTGCCGATTACTTTTGAAATAGTAACCGACGAATGTGCTGAAAATAAATCTTGCCGATTACCTTTGAAATAGGAACCGACGAATATGCTGAATATAAAAATTTTGCTGATTACTTTTGAAATAGTAACCGACGAATGTGCAGAAAATATATCATGTCGATTACTTTTGAAATAGTAACCGTCGAATGTGTTGAATATAAAGTCTTGCCGATTACTTTTGAAATAGTAACCGACAAATGTGCTGAAAATATATCATGCCAATTACTATTGAAATAGTAACCGACAAATTTGCTGAAAATAAAAGTCTTGCCGATTACTTTTGAAATAGTAACCTGACGAATGTGCTGAAAATAAATCATGCCGATTACTTTTGAAATAGTCACCGACGAATATGCTGAAAATAAAAATCTTGCCGATTACTTTTGAAATAGTAACCGACGAATGTGCTGAAAATAAATCATGCCGATTACTTTCGAAATAGTAAGCGACGAATATGTTGAAAATAAAAATCTTACCGATTACTTTTAAAATAGTAACCAACGAATGTACTGAAAATAAATCTTGCCGATTACTTTTGAAATAGTAACCGACGAATGTGCTGAAAATAAATCATGCCGATTACTTTGGAAATAGTAAGTGACGAATATGTTGAAAATAAAAATCTTTCCGATTACTTTTGAAATAGTAACCAACGAATGTGCTGAAAATAAAGTCTTGCCGATAACTTTTGAAATAGTAACCGAATAATATGTGCTGAAAATAAATCTTGTCGATTAGTTTTGAAATAGTAACCGACGAATGTGCTGAAAATAAATCATGCTGATTACTTTTGAAATAGTAAGCGACGAATATGTTGAAAATAAAAATCTTGCCGATTACTTTTGAAATAGTAACCGACGAATGTGCTGAAAATAAAGTCTTGCCGATTACTTTTAAAATAGTAACCGACAAATATGCTGAAAATAAAAATCTTGCCGATTACTTTTGAAATAGTAACCGACGTACATGCTGAAAATAAAAATCTTGCCGATTACTATTGAAATAGTAACCGACGAATGTGCTGAAAATAAAGTCTTGCTGATTACTTTTGAAATAGTAACCGACGAATGTGCTGAAAATATAGTCTAGCCGATTAATTCTAAAATAGTAACAGACAAATATGCTAAAAATAAAAATCTTGCCGATTACTTTTGAAATAGTAACCGACGAATGTGCTGAAAATAAATCTTGCCGATTACCTTTGAAATAGTAACCGACGAATATGCTGAATATAAAAATTTTGCTGATTACTTTTGAAATAGTAACCGACGAATGTGCAGAAAATAGATCATGTCGATTACTTTTGAAATAGTAACCGACGAATGTGTTGAATATAAAGCCTTGCCGATTACTTTTGAAATAGTAACCGACAAATGTGCTGAAAATAAATCATGCCAATTACTATTGAAATAGTAACCGACAAATGTGCTGAAAATAAAAATCTTGCCGATTAGTTTTGAAATAGTAACCGACGAATGTGCTGAAAATAAATCATGCCGATTACTTTGGAAATAGTAAGTGACGAATATGTTGAAAATAAAAATCTTTCCGATTACTTTTGAAATAGTAACCAACGAATGTGCTGAAAATAAAGTCTTGCCGATAACTTTTGAAATAGTAACCGAATAATATGTGCTGAAAATAAATCTTGTCGATTAGTTTTGAAATAGTAACCGACGAATGTGCTGAAAATAAATCATGCTGATTACTTTTGAAATAGTAAGCGACGAATATGTTGAAAATAAAAATCTTGCCGATTACTTTTGAAATAGTAACCGACGAATGTGCTGAAAATAAAGTCTTGCCGATTACTTTTAAAATAGTAACCGACAAATATGCTGAAAATAAAAATCTTGCCGATTACTTTTGAAATAGTAACCGACGTACATGCTGAAAATAAAAATCTTGCCGATTACTATTGAAATAGTAACCGACGAATGTGCTGAAAATAAAGTCTTGCTGATTACTTTTGAAATAGTAACCGACGAATGTGCTGAAAATATAGTCTAGCCGATTAATTCTAAAATAGTAACAGACAAATATGCTAAAAATAAAAATCTTGCCGATTACTTTTGAAATAGTAACCGACGAATGTGCTGAAAATAAATCTTGCCGATTACCTTTGAAATAGTAACCGACGAATATGCTGAATATAAAAATTTTGCTGATTACTTTTGAAATAGTAACCGACGAATGTGCAGAAAATAGATCATGTCGATTACTTTTGAAATAGTAACCGACGAATGTGTTGAATATAAAGCCTTGCCGATTACTTTTGAAATAGTAACCGACAAATGTGCTGAAAATAAATCATGCCAATTACTATTGAAATAGTAACCGACAAATGTGCTGAAAATAAAAATCTTGCCGATTAGTTTTGAAATAGTAACCGACGAATGTGCTGAAAATAAAGTCTTGTCGATTACTTTTAAAATAGTAACCGACAAATATGCTGAAAATAAAGTCTTGCCGATTACTTTTGAAATAGTAACCGACGAATATGTTGAAAATAAAAATCTTGTCGATTACTTTTAAAATAGTAACCGACAAATATGCTAAAAATAAAAATCTTGCCGATTACTTTTGAAATAGGAACCGACGAATATGTTGAAAATAAAAATCTTGTCGATTACTTTTGAAATACTAACCGACGAATATGCTGAAAATAAAAATCTTGCCGATTACTTTTGAAATAGTAACCGACGAATGTGCTGAAAATAAAGTCTTGCCGATTACTTTTGAAATAGTAACCGACGAATATGTTGAAAATAAAAATCTTGTCGATTACTTTTAAAATAGTAACCGACAAATATGCTAAAAATAAAAATCTTGCCGATTACTTTTGAAATAGGAACCGATGAATATGTTGAAAATAAAAATCTTGTCGATTACTTTTAAAATAGTAACCGACAAATAAGCTGAAAATAAAAAATCTTGCCGATTACTTTTGAAATAGTAACCGACGTACATGCTGAAAATAAAAATCTTGCCGATTACTATTGAAATAGTAACCGACGAATGTGCTGAAAATAAAGTCTTGCCGATTACTTTTGAAATAGTAACCGACGAATGTGCTGAAAATATAGTCTTGCCGATTAATTCTAAAATAGTAACAGACAAATATGCTAAAAATAAAAATCTTGCCAATTACTTTTGAAATAGTAACCGACGAATGTGCTGAAAATAAATCTTGCCGATTACCTTTGAAATAGTAACCGACGAATATGCTGAATATAAAAATTTTGCTGATTACTTTTGAAATAGTAACAGACGAATGTGCAGAAAATAGGTCATGTCGATTACTTTTGAAATAGTAACCGACGAATGTGTTGAATATAAAGTCTTGCCGATTACTTTTGAAATAGTAACCGACAAATGTGCTGAAAATATATCATGCCAATTACTATTGAAATAGTAACCGACAAATGTGCTGAAAATAAAAGTCTTGCCGATTACTTTTGAAATAGTAACCTGACGAATGTGCTGAAAATAAATCATGCCGATTACTTTTGAAATAGTCACCGACGAATATGCTGAAAATAAAAATCTTGCCGATTACTTTTGAAATAGTAACCGATGAATGTGCTGAAAATAAATCATGCCGATTACTTTCGAAATAGTAAGCGACGAATATGTTGAAAATAAAAATCTTACCGATTACTTTTAAAATAGTAACCAACGAATGTACTGAAAATAAATCTTGCCGATTACTTTTGAAATAGTAACCGACGAATGTGCTGAAAATAAATCATGCCGATTACTTTTGAAATAGTAAGCGATGAATATGTTGAAAATAAAATTCTTGCCGAATACTTTTGAAATAATAACCGAGGAATGTGCTAAAAATAAAAATCTTGCCGATTACCTTTGAAATAGTAACCGATGAACATGCTGAAAATAAAAATCTTCCCGATTACTTTTGAAAAAGTAACCGACAAATATGCTGAAAATAAAAATCTTGCCGATTACTTTTGAAATAGTCACCGACGAATATGCTGAAAATAAAAATCTTGCCGATTACTTTTGAAATAGTAACCGACGAATGTGCTGAAAATAAATCATGCCGATTTCTTTCGAAATAGTAAGCGACGAATATGTTGAAAATAAAAATCTTACCGATTACTTTTAAAATAGTAACCAATGAATGTGCTGAAAATAAAGTCTTGCCGATTACTTTTGAAATAGTAACCGACGAATCTGCTGAAAATAAATCATGTCGATTACTTTCAAAATAGTAAGCAACGAATATGTTGAAAATAAAAATCTTACCGATTACTTTTAAAATAGTAACCAACGAATGTACTGAAAATAAATCTTGCCGATTACTTTTGAAATAGTAACCGACGAATGTGCTGAAAATAAATCATGCCGATTACTTTCGAAATAGTAAGCGACGAATATGTTGAAAATAAAAATCTTACCGATTACTTTTAAAATAGTAACCAATGAATGTGCTGAAAATAAAGTCTTGCCGATTACTTTTGAAATAGTAACCGACGAATGTGCTGAAAATAAATCTTGCCGATTACCTTTCAAATAGTAACCGACGAATATGCTGAATATAAAAATTTTGCTGATTACTTTTGAAATAGTAACCGACGAATGTGCAAAAAATAGATCATGTCGATTACTTTTGAAATAGTAACCTACGAATGTGTTGAATATAAAGTCTTGCCGATTACTTTTGAAATAGTAACCGACAAATGTGCTGAAAATAAATCATGCCAATTACTATTGAAATAGTAACCGACAAATGTGCTGAAAATAAAAATCTTGCCGATTAGTTTTGAAATAGTAACCGACGAATGTGCTGAAAATAAATCATGCTGATTACTTTTGAAATAGTAAGCGATGAATATGTTGGAAATAAAAATCTTACCGATTACTTTTAAAAAAGTAACCAATGAATGTGTTGAAAATAAAGTCTTGCCGATTACTTTTCAAATAGTAACCGACGAATATGTTGAAAATAAAAATCTTGCCGATTACTTTTGAAATAGTAACCGACGAATGTGCTGAAAATAAAGTCTTGCCGATTACTTTTAAAATAGTAACCGACAAATATGCTGAAAATAAAAATCTTGCCGATTACTTTTGAAATAGTAACCGACGTACATGCTGAAAATAAAAATCTTGCCGATTACTATTGAAATAGTAACCGACGAATGTGCTGAAAATAAAGTCTTGCCGATTACTTTTGAAATAGTAACCGACGAATGTGCTGAAAATATAGTCTTGCCGATTAATTCTAAAATAGTAACAGACAAATATGCTAAAAATAAAAATCTTGCCGATTACTTTTGAAATAGTAACCGACGAATGTGCTGAAAATAAATCTTGCCGATTACCTTTGAAATAGTAACCGACGAATATGCTGAATATAAAAATTTTGCGGATTACTTTTGAAATAGTAACCGACGAATGTGCAGAAAATAGATCATGCCGATTACTTTTGAAATAGTAACCGACGAATGTGTTGAATATAAAGTCTTGCCGATTACTTTTGAAATAGTAACCGACAAATGTGCTGAAAATAAATCATGCCAATTACTATTGAAATAGTAACCGACAAATGTGCTGAAAATAAAAGTCTTGCCGATTACTTTTGAAATAGTAACCTGACGAATGTGCTGAAAATAAATCATGCCAATTACTTTTGAAATAGTCACCGACGAATGTGTTGAATATAAAGTCTTGCCGATTACTTTTGAAATAGTAACCGACAAATGTGCTGAAAATAAATCATGCCAATTACTATTGAAATAGTAACCGACAAATGTGCTGAAAATAAAAGTCTTGCCGATTACTTTTGAAATAGTAACCTGACGAATGTGCTGAAAATAAATCATGCCGATTACTTTTGAAATAGTCACCGACGAATATGCTGAAAATAAAAATTTTGCTGATTACTTTTGAAATAGTAACCGACGAATGTGCAGAAAATAGATCATGTCGATTACTTTTGAAATAGTAACCTACGAATGTGTTGAATATAAAGTCTTGCCGATTACTTTTGAAATAGTAACCGACAAATGTGCTGAAAATAAATCATGCCAATTACTATTGAAATAGTAACCGACAAATGTGCTGAAAATAAAAATCTTGCCGATTAGTTTTGAAATAGTAACCGACGAATGTGCTGAAAATAAATCATGCTGATTACTTTTGAAATAGTAAGCGATGAATATGTTGGAAATAAAAATCTTACCGATTACTTTTAAAAAAGTAACCAATGAATGTGCTGAAAATAAAGTCTTGCCGATTACTTTTCAAATAGTAACCGACGAATATGTTGAAAATAAAAATCTTGCCGATTACTTTTGAAATAGTAACCGACGAATGTGCTGAAAATAAATCATGCCGATTTCTTTCGAAATAGTAAGCGACGAATATGTTGAAAATAAAAATCTTACCGATTACTTTTAAAATAGTAACCAATGAATGTGCTGAAAATAAAGTCTTGCCGATTACTTTTGAAATAGTAACCGACGAATCTGCTGAAAATAAATCATGTCGATTACTTTCAAAATAGTAAGCGACGAATATGTTGAAAATAAAAATCTTACCGATTACTTTTAAAATAGTAACCAACGAATGTACTGAAAATAAATCTTGCCGATTACTTTTGAAATAGTAACCGACGAATGTGCTGAAAATAAATCATGCCGATTACTTTCGAAATAGTAAGCGACGAATATGTTGAAAATAAAAATCTTACCGATTACTTTTAAAATAGTAACCAATGAATGTGCTGAAAATAAAGTCTTGCCGATTACTTTTGAAATAGTAACCGACGAATGTGCTGAAAATAAATCTTGCCGATTACCTTTCAAATAGTAACCGACGAATATGCTGAATATAAAAATTTTGCTGATTACTTTTGAAATAGTAACCGACGAATGTGCAAAAAATAGATCATGTCGATTACTTTTGAAATAGTAACCTACGAATGTGTTGAATATAAAGTCTTGCCGATTACTTTTGAAATAGTAACCGACAAATGTGCTGAAAATAAATCATGCCAATTACTATTGAAATAGTAACCGACAAATGTGCTGAAAATAAAAATCTTGCCGATTAGTTTTGAAATAGTAACCGACGAATGTGCTGAAAATAAATCATGCTGATTACTTTTGAAATAGTAAGCGATGAATATGTTGGAAATAAAAATCTTACCGATTACTTTTAAAAAAGTAACCAATGAATGTGTTGAAAATAAAGTCTTGCCGATTACTTTTCAAATAGTAACCGACGAATATGTTGAAAATAAAAATCTTGCCGATTACTTTTGAAATAGTAACCGACGAATGTGCTGAAAATAAAGTCTTGCCGATTACTTTTAAAATAGTAACCGACAAATATGCTGAAAATAAAAATCTTGCCGATTACTTTTGAAATAGTAACCGACGTACATGCTGAAAATAAAAATCTTGCCGATTACTATTGAAATAGTAACCGACGAATGTGCTGAAAATAAAGTCTTGCCGATTACTTTTGAAATAGTAACCGACGAATGTGCTGAAAATATAGTCTTGCCGATTAATTCTAAAATAGTAACAGACAAATATGCTAAAAATAAAAATCTTGCCGATTACTTTTGAAATAGTAACCGACGAATGTGCTGAAAATAAATCTTGCCGATTACCTTTGAAATAGTAACCGACGAATATGCTGAATATAAAAATTTTGCGGATTACTTTTGAAATAGTAACCGACGAATGTGCAGAAAATAGATCATGCCGATTACTTTTGAAATAGTAACCGACGAATGTGTTGAATATAAAGTCTTGCCGATTACTTTTGAAATAGTAACCGACAAATGTGCTGAAAATAAATCATGCCAATTACTATTGAAATAGTAACCGACAAATGTGCTGAAAATAAAAGTCTTGCCGATTACTTTTGAAATAGTAACCTGACGAATGTGCTGAAAATAAATCATGCCAATTACTTTTGAAATAGTCACCGACGAATGTGTTGAATATAAAGTCTTGCCGATTACTTTTGAAATAGTAACCGACAAATGTGCTGAAAATAAATCATGCCAATTACTATTGAAATAGTAACCGACAAATGTGCTGAAAATAAAAGTCTTGCCGATTACTTTTGAAATAGTAACCTGACGAATGTGCTGAAAATAAATCATGCCGATTACTTTTGAAATAGTCACCGACGAATATGCTGAAAATAAAAATTTTGCTGATTACTTTTGAAATAGTAACCGACGAATGTGCAGAAAATAGATCATGTCGATTACTTTTGAAATAGTAACCTACGAATGTGTTGAATATAAAGTCTTGCCGATTACTTTTGAAATAGTAACCGACAAATGTGCTGAAAATAAATCATGCCAATTACTATTGAAATAGTAACCGACAAATGTGCTGAAAATAAAAATCTTGCCGATTAGTTTTGAAATAGTAACCGACGAATGTGCTGAAAATAAATCATGCTGATTACTTTTGAAATAGTAAGCGATGAATATGTTGGAAATAAAAATCTTACCGATTACTTTTAAAAAAGTAACCAATGAATGTGCTGAAAATAAAGTCTTGCCGATTACTTTTCAAATAGTAACCGACGAATATGTTGAAAATAAAAATCTTGCCGATTACTTTTGAAATAGTAACCGACGAATGTGCTGAAAATAAAGTCTTGCCGATTACTTTTAAAATAGTAACCGACAAATATGCCGAAAATAAAAATCTTGCCGATTACTTTTGAAATAGTAACCGACGTACATGCTGAAAATAAAAATCTTGCCGATTACTATTGAAATAGTAACCGACGAATGTGCTGAAAATAAAGTCTTGCCGATTACTTTTGAAATAGTAACCGACGAATGTGCTGAAAATATAGTCTTGCCGATTAATTCTAAAATAGTAACAGACAAATATGCTAAAAATAAAAATCTTGCCGATTACTTTTGAAATAGTAACCGACGAATGTGCTGAAAATAAATCTTGCCGATTACCTTTGAAATAGTAACCGACGAATATGCTGAATATAAAAATTTTGCGGATTACTTTTGAAATAGTAACCGACGAATGTGCAGAAAATAGATCATGCCGATTACTTTTGAAATAGTAACCGACGAATGTGTTGAATATAAAGTCTTGCCGATTACTTTTGAAATAGTAACCGACAAATGTGCTGAAAATAAATCATGCCAATTACTATTGAAATAGTAACCGACAAATGTGCTGAAAATAAAAGTCTTGCCGATTACTTTTGAAATAGTAACCTGACGAATGTGCTGAAAATAAATCATGCCAATTACTTTTGAAATAGTCACCGACGAATGTGTTGAATATAAAGTCTTGCCGATTACTTTTGAAATAGTAACCGACAAATGTGCTGAAAATAAATCATGCCAATTACTATTGAAATAGTAACCGACAAATGTGCTGAAAATAAAAGTCTTGCCGATTACTTTTGAAATAGTAACCTGACGAATGTGCTGAAAATAAATCATGCCGATTACTTTTGAAATAGTCACCGACGAATATGCTGAAAATAAAAATTTTGCTGATTACTTTTGAAATAGTAACCGACAAATGTGCAGAAAATAGATCATGTCGATTACTTTTGAAATAGTAACCTACGAATGTGTTGAATATAAAGTCTTGCCGATTACTTTTGAAATAGTAACCGACAAATGTGCTGAAAATAAATCATGCCAATTACTATTGAAATAGTAACCGACAAATGTGCTGAAAATAAAAATCTTGCCGATTAGTTTTGAAATAGTAACCGACGAATGTGCTGAAAATAAATCATGCTGATTACTTTTGAAATAGTAAGCGATGAATATGTTGGAAATAAAAATCTTACCGATTACTTTTAAAAAAGTAACCAATGAATGTGCTGAAAATAAAGTCTTGCCGATTACTTTTCAAATAGTAACCGACGAATATGTTGAAAATAAAAATCTTGCCGATTACTTTTGAAATAGTAACCGACGAATGTGCTGAAAATAAAGTCTTGCCGATTACTTTTAAAATAGTAACCGACAAATATGCCGAAAATAAAAATCTTGCCGATTACTTTTGAAATAGTAACCGACGTACATGCTGAAAATAAAAATCTTGCCGATTACTATTGAAATAGTAACCGACGAATGTGCTGAAAATAAAGTCTTGCCGATTACTTTTGAAATAGTAACCGACGAATGTGCTGAAAATATAGTCTTGCCGATTAATTCTAAAATAGTAACAGACAAATATGCTAAAAATAAAAATCTTGCCGATTACTTTTGAAATAGTAACCGACGAATGTGCTGGAAATAAATCTTGCCGATTACCTTTGAAATAGTAACCGACGAATATGCTGAATATAAAAATTTTGCGGATTACTTTTGAAATAGTAACCGACGAATGTGCAGAAAATAGATCATGCCGATTACTTTTGAAATAGTAACCGACGAATGTGTTGAATATAAAGTCTTGCCGATTACTTTTGAAATAGTAACCGACAAATGTGCTGAAAATAAATCATGCCAATTACTATTGAAATAGTAACCGACAAATGTGCTGAAAATAAAAGTCTTGCCGATTACTTTTGAAATAGTAACCTGACGAATGTGCTGAAAATAAATCATGCCAATTACTTTTGAAATAGTCACCGACGAATGTGTTGAATATAAAGTCTTGCCGATTACTTTTGAAATAGTAACCGACAAATGTGCTGAAAATAAATCATGCCAATTACTATTGAAATAGTAACCGACAAATGTGCTGAAAATAAAAGTCTTGCCGATTACTTTTGAAATAGTAACCTGACGAATGTGCTGAAAATAAATCATGCCGATTACTTTTGAAATAGTCACCGACGAATATGCTGAAAATAAAAATTTTGCTGATTACTTTTGAAATAGTAACCGACGAATGTGCAGAAAATAGATCATGTCGATTACTTTTGAAATAGTAACCTACGAATGTGTTGAATATAAAGTCTTGCCGATTACTTTTGAAATAGTAACCGACAAATGTGCTGAAAATAAATCATGCCAATTACTATTGAAATAGTAACCGACAAATGTGCTGAAAATAAAAATCTTGCCGATTAGTTTTGAAATAGTAACCGACGAATGTGCTGAAAATAAATCATGCTGATTACTTTTGAAATAGTAAGCGATGAATATGTTGGAAATAAAAATCTTACCGATTACTTTTAAAAAAGTAACCAATGAATGTGCTGAAAATAAAGTCTTGCCGATTACTTTTCAAATAGTAACCGACGAATATGTTGAAAATAAAAATCTTGCCGATTACTTTTGAAATAGTAACCGACGAATGTGCTGAAAATAAAGTCTTGCCGATTACTTTTAAAATAGTAACCGACAAATATGCCGAAAATAAAAATCTTGCCGATTACTTTTGAAATAGTAACCGACGTACATGCTGAAAATAAAAATCTTGCCGATTACTATTGAAATAGTAACCGACGAATGTGCTGAAAATAAAGTCTTGCCGATTACTTTTGAAATAGTAACCGACGAATGTGCTGAAAATATAGTCTTGCCGATTAATTCTAAAATAGTAACAGACAAATATGCTAAAAATAAAAATCTTGCCGATTACTTTTGAAATAGTAACCGACGAATGTGCTGGAAATAAATCTTGCCGATTACCTTTGAAATAGTAACCGACGAATATGCTGAATATAAAAATTTTGCGGATTACTTTTGAAATAGTAACCGACGAATGTGCAGAAAATAGATCATGCCGATTACTTTTGAAATAGTAACCGACGAATGTGTTGAATATAAAGTCTTGCCGATTACTTTTGAAATAGTAACCGACAAATGTGCTGAAAATAAATCATGCCAATTACTATTGAAATAGTAACCGACAAATGTGCTGAAAATAAAAGTCTTGCCGATTACTTTTGAAATAGTAACCTGACGAATGTGCTGAAAATAAATCATGCCGATTACTTTTGAAATAGTCACCGACGAATATGCTGAAAATAAAAATCTTGCCGATTACTTTTGAAATAGTAACCGATGAATGTGCTGAAAATAAATCATGCCGATTACTTTCGAAATAGTAAGCGACGAATATGTTGAAAATAAAAATCTTACCGATTACTTTTAAAATAGTAACCAACGAATGTACTGAAAATAAATCTTGCCGATTACTTTTGAAATAGTAACCGACGAATGTGCTGAAAATAAATCATGCCGATTACTTTTGAAATAGTAAGCGATGAATATGTTGAAAATAAAATTCTTGCCGAATACTTTTGAAATAATAACCGAGGAATGTGCTAAAAATAAAAATCTTGCCGATTACCTTTGAAATAGTAACCGATGAACATGCTGAAAATAAAAATCTTCCCGATTACTTTTGAAAAAGTAACCGACAAATATGCTGAAAATAAAAATCTTGCCGATTACTTTTGAAATAGTCACCGACGAATATGCTGAAAATAAAAATCTTGCCGATTACTTTTGAAATAGTAACCGACGAATGTGCTGAAAATAAATCATGCCGATTTCTTTCGAAATAGTAAGCGACGAATATGTTGAAAATAAAAATCTTACCGATTACTTTTAAAATAGTAACCAATGAATGTGCTGAAAATAAAGTCTTGCCGATTACTTTTGAAATAGTAACCGACGAATGTGCTGAAAATAAATCATGCCGATTACTTTCAAAATAGTAAGCGACGAATATGTTGAAAATAAAAATCTTACCGATTACTTTTAAAATAGTAACCAACGAATGTACTGAAAATAAATCTTGCCGATTACTTTTGAAATAGTAACCGACGAATGTGCTGAAAATAAATCATGCCGATTACTTTCAAAATAGTAAGCGACGAATATGTTGAAAATAAAAATCTTCCCGATTACTTTTAAAATAGTAACCAATGAATGTGCTGAAAATAAAGTCTTGCCGATTACTTTTGAAATAGTAACCGACGAATGTGCTGAAAATAAATCTTGCCGATTACCTTTGAAATAGTAACCGACGAATATGATGAATATAAAAATTTTGCTGATTACTTTTGAAATAGTAACCGACGAATGTGCAAAAAATAGATCATGTCGATTACTTTTGAAATAGTAACCTACGAATGTGTTGAATATAAAGTCTTGCCGATTACTTTTGAAATAGTAACCGACAAATGTGCTGAAAATAAATCATGCCAATTACTATTGAAATAGTAACCGACAAATGTGCTGAAAATAAAAATCTTGCCGATTAGTTTTGAAATAGTAACCGACGAATGTGCTGAAAATAAATCATGCTGATTACTTTTGAAATAGTAAGCGATGAATATGTTGGAAATAAAAATCTTACCGATTACTTTTAAAAAAGTAACCAATGAATGTGCTGAAAATAAAGTCTTGCCGATTACTTTTCAAATAGTAACCGACGAATATGTTGAAAATAAAAATCTTGCCGATTACTTTTGAAATAGTAACCGACGAATGTGCTGAAAATAAAGTCTTGCCGATTACTTTTAAAATAGTAACCGACAAATATGCTGAAAATAAAAATCTTGCCGATTACTTTTGAAATAGTAACCGACGTACATGCTGAAAATAAAAATCTTGCCGATTACTATTGAAATAGTAACCGACGAATGTGCTGAAAATAAAGTCTTGCCGATTACTTTTGAAATAGTAACCGACGAATGTGCTGAAAATATAGTCTTGCCGATTAATTCTAAAATAGTAACACACAAATATGCTAAAAATAAAAATCTTGCCGATTACTTTTGAAATAGTAACCGACGAATGTGCTGAAAATAAATCTTGCCGATTACCTTTGAAATAGTAACCGACGAATATGCTGAATATAAAAATTTTGCGGATTACTTTTGAAATAGTAACCGACGAATTTGCAGAAAATAGATCATGCCGATTACTTTTGAAATAGTAACCGACGAATGTGTTGAATATAAAGTCTTGCCGATTACTTTTGAAATAGTAACCGACAAATGTGCTGAAAATAAATCATGCCAATTACTATTGAAATAGTAACCGACAAATGTGCTGAAAATAAAAGTCTTGCCGATTACTTTTGAAATAGTAACCTGACGAATGTGCTGAAAATAAATCATGCCGATTACTTTTGAAATAGTCACCGACGAATGTGTTGAATATAAAGTCTTGCCGATTACTTTTGAAATAGTAACCGACAAATGTGCTGAAAATAAATCATGCCAATTACTATTGAAATAGTAACCGACAAATGTGCTGAAAATAAAAGTCTTGCCGATTACTTTTGAAATAGTAACCTGACGAATGTGCTGAAAATAAATCATGCCGATTACTTTTGAAATAGTCACCGACGAATATGCTGAAAATAAAAATTTTGCTGATTACTTTTGAAATAGTAACCGACGAATGTGCAGAAAATAGATCATGTCGATTACTTTTGAAATAGTAACCTACGAATGTGTTGAATATAAAGTCTTGCCGATTACTTTTGAAATAGTAACCGACAAATGTGCTGAAAATAAATCATGCCAATTACTATTGAAATAGTAACCGACAAATGTGCTGAAAATAAAAGTCTTGCCGATTACTTTTGAAATAGTAACCTGACGAATGTGCTGAAAATAAATCATGCCGATTACTTTTGAAATAGTCACCGACGAATATGCTGAAAATAAAAATCTTGCCGATTACTTTTGAAATAGTAAGCGACGAATATGTTGAAAATAAAAATCTTACCGATTACTTTTAAAATAGTAACCAACGAATGTACTGAAAATAAATCTTGCCGATTACTTTTGAAATAGTAACCGACGAATGTGCTGAAAATAAATCATGCCGATTACTTTTGAAATAGTAAGCGATGAATATGTTGAAAATAAAATTCTTGCCGAATACTTTTGAAATAATAACCGAGGAATGTGCTAAAAATAAAAATCTTGCCGATTACCTTTGAAATAGTAACCGATGAACATGCTGAAAATAAAAATCTTCCCGATTACTTTTGAAAAAGTAACCGACAAATATGCTGAAAATAAAAATCTTGCCGATTACTTTTGAAATAGTCACCGACGAATATGCTGAAAATAAAGATCATGCCGATTACTTTTGAAATAGTAACCGACGAATGTGTTGAATATAAAGTCTTGCCGATTACTTTTGAAATAGTAACCGACAAATGTGCTGAAAATAAATCATGCCAATTACTATTGAAATAGTAACCGACAAATGTGCTGAAAATAAAAGTCTTGCCGATTACTTTTGAAATAGTCACCGACGAATATGCTGAAAATAAAAATCTTGCCGATTACTTTTGAAATAGTCACCGACGAATATGCTGAAAATAAAAATCTTGCCGATTACTTTTGAAATAGTAACCGACGAATGTGCTGAAAATAAATCATGCCGATTACTTTCGAAATAGTAAGCGACGAATATGTTGAAAATAAAAATCTTACCGATTACTTTTAAAATAGTAACCAACGAATGTACTGAAAATAAATCTTGCCGATTACTTTTGAAATAGTAACCGACGAATGTGCTGAAAATAAATCATGCCGATTACTTTTGAAATAGTAAGCGATGAATATGTTGAAAATAAAATTCTTGCCGAATACTTTTGAAATAATAACCGAGGAATGTGCTAAAAATAAAAATCTTGCCGATTACCTTTGAAATAGTAACCGATGAACATGCTGAAAATAAAAATCTTCCCGATTACTTTTGAAAAAGTAACCGACAAATATGCTAAAAATAAAAATCTTGCCGATTACTTTTGAAATAGTCACCGACGAATATGCTGAAAATAAAAATCTTGCCGATTACTTTTGAAATAGTAACCGACGAATGTGCTGAAAATAAATCATGCCGATTTCTTTCGAAATAGTAAGCGACGAATATGTTGAAAATAAAAATCTTACCGATTACTTTTAAAATAGTAACCAATGAATGTGCTGAAAATAAAGTCTTGCCGATTACTTTTGAAATAGTAACCGACGAATGTGCTGAAAATAAATCATGCCGATTACTTTCAAAATAGTAAGCGACGAATATGTTGAAAATAAAAATCTTACCGATTACTTTTAAAATAGTAACCAACGAATGTACTGAAAATAAATCTTGCCGATTACTTTTGAAATAGTAACCGACGAATGTGCTGAAAATAAATCATGCCGATTACTTTCGAAATAGTAAGCGACGAATATGTTGAAAATAAAAATCTTACCGATTACTTTTAAAATAGTAACCAATGAATGTGCTGAAAATAAAGTCTTGCCGATTACTTTTGAAATAGTAATCGACGAATGTGCTGAAAATATATCTTGCCGATTACCTTTGAAATAGTAACCGACGAATATGCTGAATATAAAAATTTTGCTGATTACTTTTGAAATAGTAACCGACGAATGTGCAAAAAATAGATCATGTCGATTACTTTTGAAATAGTAACCTACGAATGTGTTGAATATAAAGTCTTGCCGATTACTTTTGAAATAGTAACCGACAAATGTGCTGAAAATAAATCATGCCAATTACTATTGAAATAGTAACCGACAAATGTGCTGAAAATAAAAATCTTGCCGATTAGTTTTGAAATAGTAACCGACGAATGTGCTGAAAATAAATCATGCTGATTACTTTTGAAATAGTAAGCGATGAATATGTTGGAAATAAAAATCTTACCGATTACTTTTAAAAAAGTAACCAATGAATGTGCTGAAAATAAAGTCTTGCCGATTACTTTTCAAATAGTAACCGACGAATATGTTGAAAATAAAAATCTTGCCGATTACTTTTGAAATAGTAACCGACGAATGTGCTGAAAATAAAGTCTTGCCGATTACTTTTAAAATAGTAACCGACAAATATGCTGAAAATAAAAATCTTGCCGATTACTTTTGAAATAGTAACCGACGTACATGCTGAAAATAAAAATCTTGCCGATTACTATTGAAATAGTAACCGACGAATGTGCTGAAAATAAAGTCTTGCCGATTACTTTTGAAATAGTAACCGACGAATGTGCTGAAAATATAGTCTTGCCGATTAATTCTAAAATAGTAACAGACAAATATGCTAAAAATAAAAATCTTGCCGATTACTTTTGAAATAGTAACCGACGAATGTGCTGAAAATAAATCTTGCCGATTACCTTTGAAATAGTAACCGACGAATATGCTGAATATAAAAATTTTGCGGATTACTTTTGAAATAGTAACCGACGATTGTGCAGAAAATAGATCATGCCGATTACTTTTGAAATAGTAACCGACGAATGTGTTGAATATAAAGTCTTGCCGATTACTTTTGAAATAGTAACCGACAAATGTGCTGAAAATAAATCATGCCAATTACTATTGAAATAGTAATCGACAAATGTGCTGAAAATAAAAGTCTTGCCGATTACTTTTGAAATAGTAACCTGACGAATGTGCTGAAAATAAATCATGCCGATTACTTTTGAAATAGTCACCGACGAATGTGTTGAATATAAAGTCTTGCCGATTACTTTTGAAATACTAACCGACAAATGTGCTGAAAATAAATCATGCCAATTACTATTGAAATAGTAACCGACAAATGTGCTGAAAATAAAAGTCTTGCCGATTACTTTTGAAATAGTAACCTGACGAATGTGCTGAAAATAAATCATGCCGATTACTTTTGAAATAGTCACCGACGAATGTGTTGAATATAAAGTCTTGCCGATTACTTTTGAAATAGTAACCGACAAATGTGCTGAAAATAAATCATGCCAATTACTATTGAAATAGTAACCGACAAATGTGCTGAAAATAAAAGTCTTGCCAATTACTTTTGAAATAGTAACCTGACGAATGTGCTGAAAATAAATCATGCCGATTACTTTTAAAATAGTCACCGACGAATATGCTGAAAATAAAAATTTTGCTGATTACTTTTGAAATAGTAACCGACGAATGTGCAGAAAATAGATCATGTCGATTACTTTTGAAATAGTAACCTACGAATGTGTTGAATATAAAGTCTTGCCGATTACTTTTGAAATAGTAACCGACAAATGTGCTGAAAATAAATCATGCCAATTACTATTGAAATAGTAACCGACAAATGTGCTGAAAATAAAAATCTTGCCGATTAGTTTTGAAATAGTAACCGACGAATGTGCTGAAAATAAATCATGCTGATTACTTTTGAAATAGTAAGCGATGAATATGTTGGAAATAAAAATCTTACCGATTACTTTTAAAAAAGTAACCAATGAATGTGCTGAAAATAAAGTCTTGCCGATTACTTTTCAAATAGTAACCGACGAATATGTTGAAAATAAAAATCTTGCCGATTACTTTTGAAATAGTAACCGACGAATGTGCTGAAAATAAAGTCTTGCCGATTACTTTTAAAATAGTAACCGACAAATATGCTGAAAATAAAAATCTTGCCGATTACTTTTGAAATAGTAACCAACGTACATGCTGAAAATAAAAATCTTGCCGATTACTATTGAAATAGTAACCGACGAATGTGCTGAAAATAAAGTCTTGCCGATTACTTTTGAAATAGTAACCGACGAATGTGCTGAAAATATAGTCTTGCCGATTAATTCTAAAATAGTAACAGACAAATATGCTAAAAATAAAAATCTTGCCGATTACTTTTGAAATAGTAACCGACGAATGTGCTGAAAATAAATCTTGCCGATTACCTTTGAAATAGTAACCGACGAATATGCTGAATATAAAAATTTTGCGGATTACTTTTGAAATAGTAAACGACGAATGTGCAGAAAATAGATCATGCCGATTACTTTTGAAATAGTAACCGACGAATGTGTTGAATATAAAGTCTTGCCGATTACTTTTGAAATAGTAACCGACAAATGTGCTGAAAATAAATCATGCCAATTACTATTGAAATAGTAACCGACAAATGTGCTGAAAATAAAAGTCTTGCCGATTACTTTTGAAATAGTAACCTGACGAATGTGCTGAAAATAAATCATGCCGATTACTTTTGAAATAGTCACCGACGAATGTGTTGAATATAAAGTCTTGCCGATTACTTTTGAAATAGTAACCGACAAATGTGCTGAAAATAAATCATGCCAATTACTATTGAAATAGTAACCGACAAATGTGCTGAAAATAAAAGTCTTGCCGATTACTTTTGAAATAGTAACCTGACGAATGTGCTGAAAATAAATCATGCCGATTACTTTTGAAATAGTCATCGACGAATATGCTGAAAATAAAAATCTTGCCGATTACTTTTGAAATAGTAACCGACGAATGTGCTGAAAATAAATCATGCCGATTACTTTCGAAATTGTAAGCGACGAATATGTTGAAAATAAAAATCTTACCGATTACTTTTAAAATAGTAACCAACGAATGTACTGAAAATAAATCTTGCCGATTACTTTTGAAATAGTAACCGACGAATGTGCTGAAAATAAATCATGCCGATTACTTTTGAAATAGTAAGCGATGAATATGTTGAAAATAAAATTCTTGCCGAATACTTTTGAAATAATAACCGAGGAATGTGCTAAAAATAAAAATCTTGCCGATTACCTTTGAAATAGTAACCGATGAACATGCTGAAAATAAAAATCTTCCCGATTACTTTTGAAAAAGTAACCGACAAATATGCTGAAAATAAAAATCTTGCGGATTACTTTTGAAATAGTCACCGACGAATATGCTGAAAATAAAAATCTTGCCGATTACTTTTGAAATAGTAACCGACGAATGTGCTGAAAATAAATCATGCCGATTACTTTCGAAATAGTAAGCGACGAATATGTTGAAAATAAAAATCTTACCGATTACTTTTAAAATAGTAACCAATGAATGTGCTGAAAATAAAGTCTTGCCGATTACTTTTGAAATAGTAACCGACGAATGTGCTGAAAATAAATCTTGCCGATTACCTTTGAAATAGTAACCGACGAATATGCTGAATATAAAAATTTTGCTGATTACTTTTGAAATAGTAACCGACGAATGTGCAGAAAATAGATCATGTCGATTACTTTTGAAATAGTAACCTACGAATGTGTTGAATATAAAGTCTTGCCGATTACTTTTGAAATAGTAACCGACAAATGTGCTGAAAATAAATCATGCCAATTACTATTGAAATAGTAACCGACAAATGTGCTGAAAATAAAAATCTTGCCGATTAGTTTTGAAATAGTAACCGACGAATGTGCTGAAAATAAATCATGCTGATTACTTTTGAAATAGTAAGCGATGAATATGTTGGAAATAAAAATCTTACCGATTACTTTTAAAAAAGTAACCAATGAATGTGCTGAAAATAAAGTCTTGCCGATTACTTTTCAAATAGTAACCGACGAATATGTTGAAAATAAAAATCTTGCCGATTACTTTTGAAATAGTAACCGACGAATGTGCTGAAAATAAAGTCTTGCCGATTACTTTTAAAATAGTAACCGACAAATATGCTGAAAATAAATCATGCCAATTACTATTGAAATAGTAACCGACAAATGTGCTGAAAATAAAAATCTTGCCGATTAGTTTTGAAATAGTAACCGACGAATGTGCTGAAAATAAATCATGCTGATTACTTTTGAAATAGTAAGCGATGAATATGTTGGAAATAAATATCTTACCGATTACTTTTAAAAAAGTAACCAATGAATGTGCTGAAAATAAAGTCTTGCCGATTACTTTTCAAATAGTAACCGACGAATATGTTGAAAATAAAAATCTTGCCGATTACTTTTGAAATAGTAACCGACGAATGTGCTGAAAATAAAGTCTTGCCGATTACTTTTAAAATAGTAACCGACAAATATGTTGAAAATAAAAATCTTGCCGATTACTATTGAAATAGTAACCGACGTACATGCTGAAAATAAAAATCTTGCCGATTACTATTGAAATAGTAACCGACGAATGTGCTGAATATAAAGTCTTGCCGATTACTTTTGAAATAGTAACCGACGAATGTGCTGAAAATATAGTCTTGCCGATTAATTCTAAAATAGTAACAGACAAATATGCTAAAAATAAAAATCTTGCCGATTACTTTTGAAATAGTAACCGACGAATGTGCTGAAAATAAATCTTGCCGATTACCTTTGAAATAGTAACCGACGAATTTGCTGAATATAAAAATTTTGCGGATTACTTTTGAAATAGTAACCGACGAATGTGCAGAAAATAGATCATGCCGATTACTTTTGAAATAGTAACCGACGAATGTGTTGAATATAAAGTCTTGCCGATTACTTTTGAAATAGTAACCGACAAATGTGCTGAAAATAAATCATGCCAATTACTATTGAAATAGTAACCGACAAATGTGCTGAAAATAAAAGTCTTGCCGATTACTTTTGAAATAGTAACCTGACGAATGTGCTGAAAATAAATCATGCCGATTACTTTTGAAATAGTCACCGACGAATATGCTGAAAATAAAAATCTTGCCGATTACTTTTGAAATAGTAACCGACGAATGTGCTGAAAATAAATCATGCCGATTACTTTCGAAATAGTAAGCGACGAATATGTTGAAAATAAAAATCTTACCGATTACTTTTAAAATAGTAACCAACGAATGTACTGAAAATAAATCTTGCTGATTACTTTTGAAATAGTAACCGACGAATGTGCTGAAAATAAATCATGCCGATTACTTTTGAAATAGTAAGCGATGAATATGTTGAAAATAAAATTCTTGCCGAATACTTTTGAAAAAATAACCGAGGAATGTGCTAAAAATAAAAATCTTGCCGATTACCTTTGAAATAGTAACCGATGAACATGCTGAAAATAAAAATCTTCCCGATTACTTTTGAAAAAGTAACCGACAAATATGCTGAAAATAAAAATCTTGCGGATTACTTTTGAAATAGTCACCGACGAATATGCTGAAAATAAAAATCTTGCCGATTACTTTTGAAATAGTAACCGACGAATGTGCTGAAAATAAATCATGCCGATTACTTTCGAAATAGTAAGCGACGAATATGTTGAAAATAAAAATCTTACCGATTACTTTTAAAATAGTAACCAATGAATGTGCTGAAAATAAAGTCTTGCCGATTACTTTTGAAATAGTAACCGACGAATGTGCTGAAAATAAATCTTGCCGATTACCTTTGAAATAGTAACCGACGAATATGCTGAATATAAAAATTTTGCTGATTACTTTTGAAATAGTAACCGACGAATGTGCAGAAAATAGATCATGTCGATTACTTTTGAAATAGTAACCTACGAATGTGTTGAATATAAAGTCTTGCCGATTACTTTTGAAATAGTAACCGACAAATGTGCTGAAAATAAATCATGCCAATTACTATTGAAATAGTAACCGACAAATGTGCTGAAAATAAAAATCTTGCCGATTAGTTTTGAAATAGTAACCGACGAATGTGCTGAAAATAAATCATGCTGATTACTTTTGAAAGAGTAAGCGATGAATATGTTGGAAATAAAATCTTACCGATTACTTTTAAAAAAGTAACCAATGAATGTGCTGAAAATAAAGTCTTGCCGATTACTTTTCAAATAGTAACCGACGAATATGTTGAAAATAAAAATCTTGCTGATTACTATTGAAATAGTAACCGACGAATGTGCTGAAAATAAAGTCTTGCCGATTACTTTTGAAATAGTAACCGACGAATGTGCTGAAAATATAGTCTTGCCGATTAATTCTAAAATAGTAACAGTCAAATATGCTAAAAATAAAAATCTTGCCGATTACTTTTGAAATAGTAACCGACGAATGTGCTGAAAATAAATCTTGCCGATTACCTTTGAAATAGTAACCGACGAATATGCTGAATATAAAAATTTTGCGGATTACTTTTGAAATAGTAACCGACGAATGTGCAGAAAATAGATCATGCCGATTACTTTTGAAATAGTAACCGACGAATGTGTTGAATATAAAGTCTTGCCGATTACTTTTGAAATAGTAACCGACAAATGTGCTGAAAATAAATCATGCCAATTACTATTGAAATAGTAACCGACAAATGTGCTGAAAATAAAAGTCTTGCCGATTACTTTTGAAATAGTAACCTGACGAATGTGCTGAAAATAAATCATGCCGATTACTTTTGAAATAGTCACCGACGAATGTGTTGAATATAAAGTCTTGCCGATTACTTTTGAAATAGTAACCGACAAATGTGCTGAAAATAAATCATGCCAATTACTATTGAAATAGTAACCGACAAATGTGCTGAAAATAAAAGTCTTGCCGATTACTTTTGAAATAGTAACCTGACGAATGTGCTGAAAATAAATCATGCCGATTACTTTTGAAATAGTCACCGACGAATATGCTGAAAATAAAAATCTTGCCGATTACTTTTGAAATAATAACCGAGGAATGTGCTAAAAATAAAAATCTAGCCGATTACCTTTGAAATAGTAACCGATGAACATGCTGAAAATAAAAATCTTCCCGATTACTTTTGAAAAAGTAACCGACAAATATGCTGAAAATAAAAATCTTGCCGATTACTTTTGAAATAGTCACCGACGAATATGCTGAAAATAAAAATCTTGCCGATTACTTTTGAAATAGTAACCGACGAATGTGCTGAAAATAAATCATGCCGATTACTTTCGAAATAGTAAGCGACGAATATGTTGAAAATAAAAATCTTACCGATTACTTTTAAAATAGTAACCAATGAATGTGCTGAAAATAAAGTCTTGCCGATTACTTTTGAAATAGTAACCGACGAATGTGCTGAAAATAAATCTTGCCGATTACCTTTGAAATAGTAACCGACGAATATGCTGAATATAAAAATTTTGCTGATTACTTTTGAAATAGTAACCGACGAATGTGCAGAAAATAGATCATGTCGATTACTTTTGAAATAGTAACCTACGAATGTGTTGAATATAAAGTCTTGCCGATTACTTTTGAAATAGTAACCGACAAATGTGCTGAAAATAAATCATGCCAATTACTATTGAAATAGTAACCGACAAATGTGCTGAAAATAAAAATCTTGCCGATTAGTTTTGAAATAGTAACCGACGAATGTGTTGAAAATAAATCATGCTGATTACTTTTGAAATAGTAAGCGATGAATATGTTGGAAATAAAAATCTTACCGATTACTTTTAAAAAAGTAACCAATGAATGTGCTGAAAATAAAGTCTTGCCGATTACTTTTCAAATAGTAACCGACGAATATGTTGAAAATAAAAATCTTGCCGATTACTTTTGAAATAGTAACCGACGAATGTGCTGAAAATAAAGTCTTGCCGATTACTTTTAAAATAGTAACCGACAAATATGCTGAAAATAAAAATCTTGCCGATTACTTTTGAAATAGTAACCGACGTACATGCTGAAAATAAAAATCTTGCCGATTACTATTGAAATAGTAACCGACGAATGTGCTGAAAATAAAGTCTTGCCGATTACTTTTGAAATAGTAACCGACGAATGTGCTGAAAATATAGTCTTGCCGATTAATTCTAAAATAGTAACAGACAAATATGCTAAAAATAAAAATCTTGCCGATTACTTTTGAAATAGTAACCGACGAATGTGCTGAAAATAAATCTTGCCGATTACCTTTGAAATAGTAACCGACGAATATGCTGAATATAAAAATTTTGCGGATTACTTTTGAAATAGTAACCGACGAATGTGCAGAAAATAGATCATGCCGATTACTTTTGAAATAGTAACCGACGAATGTGTTGAATATAAAGTCTTGCCGATTACTTTTGAAATAGTAACCGACAAATGTGCTGAAAATAAATCATGCCAATTACTATTGAAATAGTAACCGACAAATGTGCTGAAAATAAAAGTCTTGCCGATTACTTTTGAAATAGTAACCTGACGAATGTGCTGAAAATAAATCATGCCGATTACTTTTGAAATAGTCACCGACGAATATGCTGAAAATAAAAATCTCACCGATTACTTTTAAAATAGTAACCAATGAATGTGCTGAAAATAAAGTCTTGCCGATTACTTTTGAAATAGTAACCGACGAATGTGCTGAAAATAAATCTTGCCGATTACCTTTGAAATAGTAACCGACGAATATGCTGAATATAAAAATTTTGCTGATTACTTTTGAAATAGTAACCGACGAATGTGCAGAAAATAGATCATGTCGATTACTTTTGAAATAGTAACCTACGAATGTGTTGAATATAAAGTCTTGCCGATTACTTTTGAAATAGTAACCGACAAATGTGCTGAAAATAAATCATGCCAATTACTATTGAAATAGTAACCGACAAATGTGCTGAAAATAAAAATCTTGCCGATTAGTTTTGAAATAGTAACCGACGAATGTGCTGAAAATAAATCATGCTGATTACTTTTGAAAGAGTAAGCGATGAATATGTTGGAAATAAAATCTTACCGATTACTTTTAAAAAAGTAACCAATGAATGTGCTGAAAATAAAGTCTTGCCGATTACTTTTCAAATAGTAACCGACGAATATGTTGAAAATAAAAATCTTGCCGATTACTTTTGAAATAGTAACCGACGAATGTGCTGAAAATAAAGTCTTGCCGATTACTTTTAAAATAGTAACCGACAAATATGCTGAAAATAAAAATCTTGCCGATTACTTTTGAAATAGTAACCGACGTACATGCTGAAAATAAAAATCTTGCCGATTACTATTGAAATAGTAACCGACGAATGTGCTGAAAATAAAGTCTTGCCGATTACTTTTGAAATAGTAACCGACGAATGTGCTGAAAATATAGTCTTGCCGATTAATTCTAAAATAGTAACAGTCAAATATGCTAAAAATAAAAATCTTGCCGATTACTTTTGAAATAGTAACCGACGAATGTGCTGAAAATAAATCTTGCCGATTACCTTTGAAATAGTAACCGACGAATATGCTGAATATAAAAATTTTGCGGATTACTTTTGAAATAGTAACCGACGAATGTGCAGAAAATAGATCATGCCGATTACTTTTGAAATAGTAACCGACGAATGTGTTGAATATAAAGTCTTGCCGATTACTTTTGAAATAGTAACCGACAAATGTGCTGAAAATAAATCATGCCAATTACTATTGAAATAGTAACCGACAAATGTGCTGAAAATAAAAGTCTTGCCGATTACTTTTGAAATAGTAACCTGACGAATGTGCTGAAAATAAATCATGCCGATTACTTTTGAAATAGTCACCGACGAATGTGTTGAATATAAAGTCTTGCCGATTACTTTTGAAATAGTAACCGACAAATGTGCTGAAAATAAATCATGCCAATTACTATTGAAATAGTAACCGACAAATGTGCTGAAAATAAAAGTCTTGCCGATTACTTTTGAAATAGTAACCTGACGAATGTGCTGAAAATAAATCATGCCGATTACTTTTGAAATAGTCACCGACGAATATGCTGAAAATAAAAATCTTGCCGATTACTTTTGAAATAATAACCGAGGAATGTGCTAAAAATAAAAATCTAGCCGATTACCTTTGAAATAGTAACCGATGAACATGCTGAAAATAAAAATCTTCCCGATTACTTTTGAAAAAGTAACCGACAAATATGCTGAAAATAAAAATCTTGCCGATTACTTTTGAAATAGTCACCGACGAATATGCTGAAAATAAAAATCTTGCCGATTACTTTTGAAATAGTAACCGACGAATGTGCTGAAAATAAATCATGCCGATTACTTTCGAAATAGTAAGCGACGAATATGTTGAAAATAAAAATCTTACCGATTACTTTTAAAATAGTAACCAATGAATGTGCTGAAAATAAAGTCTTGCCGATTACTTTTGAAATAGTAACCGACGAATGTGCTGAAAATAAATCTTGCCGATTACCTTTGAAATAGTAACCGACGAATATGCTGAATATAAAAATTTTGCTGATTACTTTTGAAATAGTAACCGACGAATGTGCAGAAAATAGATCATGTCGATTACTTTTGAAATAGTAACCTACGAATGTGTTGAATATAAAGTCTTGCCGATTACTTTTGAAATAGTAACCGACAAATGTGCTGAAAATAAATCATGCCAATTACTATTGAAATAGTAACCGACAAATGTGCTGAAAATAAAAATCTTGCCGATTAGTTTTGAAATAGTAACCGACGAATGTGTTGAAAATAAATCATGCTGATTACTTTTGAAATAGTAAGCGATGAATATGTTGGAAATAAAAATCTTACCGATTACTTTTAAAAAAGTAACCAATGAATGTGCTGAAAATAAAGTCTTGCCGATTACTTTTCAAATAGTAACCGACGAATATGTTGAAAATAAAAATCTTGCCGATTACTTTTGAAATAGTAACCGACGAATGTGCTGAAAATAAAGTCTTGCCGATTACTTTTAAAATAGTAACCGACAAATATGCTGAAAATAAAAATCTTGCCGATTACTTTTGAAATAGTAACCGACGTACATGCTGAAAATAAAAATCTTGCCGATTACTATTGAAATAGTAACCGACGAATGTGCTGAAAATAAAGTCTTGCCGATTACTTTTGAAATAGTAACCGACGAATGTGCTGAAAATATAGTCTTGCCGATTAATTCTAAAATAGTAACAGACAAATATGCTAAAAATAAAAATCTTGCCGATTACTTTTGAAATAGTAACCGACGAATGTGCTGAAAATAAATCTTGCCGATTACCTTTGAAATAGTAACCGACGAATATGCTGAATATAAAAATTTTGCGGATTACTTTTGAAATAGTAACCGACGAATGTGCAGAAAATAGATCATGCCGATTACTTTTGAAATAGTAACCGACGAATGTGTTGAATATAAAGTCTTGCCGATTACTTTTGAAATAGTAACCGACAAATGTGCTGAAAATAAATCATGCCAATTACTATTGAAATAGTAACCGACAAATGTGCTGAAAATAAAAGTCTTGCCGATTACTTTTGAAATAGTAACCTGACGAATGTGCTGAAAATAAATCATGCCGATTACTTTTGAAATAGTCACCGACGAATATGCTGAAAATAAAAATCTTGCCGATTACTTTTGAAATAGTAACCGACGAATGTGCTGAAAATAAATCATGCCGATTACTTTCGAAATAGTAAGCGACGAATATGTTGAAAATAAAAATCTTACCGATTACTTTTAAAATAGTAACCAACGAATGTACTGAAAATAAATCTTGCCGATTACTTTTGAAATAGTAACCGACGAATGTGCTGAAATTAAATCATGCCGATTACTTTTGAAATAGTAAGCGATGAATATGTTGAAAATAAAATTCTTTCCGAATACTTTTGAAATAATAACCGAGGAATGTGCTAAAAATAAAAATCTTGCCGATTACCTTTGAAATAGTAACCGATGAACATGCTGAAAATAAAAATCTTCCCGATTACTTTTGAAAAAGTAACCGACAAATATGCTGAAAATAAAAATCTTGCCGATTACTTTTGAAATAGTCACCGACGAATATGCTGAAAATAAAAATCTTGCCGATTACTTTTGAAATAGTAACCGACGAATGTGCTGAAAATAAATCATGCCGATTACTTTCGAAATAGTAAGCGACGAATATGTTGAAAATAAAAATCTTACCGATTACTTTTAAAATAGTAACCAATGAATGTGCTGAAAATAAAGTCTTGCCGATTACTTTTGAAATAGTAACCGACGAATGTGCTGAAAATAAATCTTGCCGATTACCTTTGAAATAGTAACCGACGAATATGCTGAATATAAAAATTTTGCTGATTACTTTTGAAATAGTAACCGATGAATGTGCAGAAAATAGATCATGTCGATTACTTTTGAAATAGTAACCTACGAATGTGTTGAATATAAAGTCTTGCCGATTACTTTTGAAATAGTAACCGACAAATGTGCTGAAAATAAATCATGCCAATTACTATTGAAATAGTAACCGACAAATGTGCTGAAAATAAAAATCTTGCCGATTAGTTTTGAAATAGTAACCGACGAATGTGCTGAAAATAAATCATGCTGATTACTTTTGAAAGAGTAAGCGATGAATATGTTGGAAATAAAATCTTACCGATTACTTTTAAAAAAGTAACCAATGAATGTGCTGAAAATAAAGTCTTGCCGATTACTTTTCAAATAGTAACCGACGAATATGTTGAAAATAAAAATCTTGCCGATTACTTTTGAAATAGTAACCGACGAATGTGCTGAAAATAAAGTCTTGCCGATTACTTTTAAAATAGTAACCGACAAATATGCTGAAAATAAAAATCTTGCCGATTACTTTTGAAATAGTAACCGACGTACATGCTGAAAATAAAAATCTTGCCGATTACTATTGAAATAGTAACCGACGAATGTGCTGAAAATAAAGTCTTGCCGATTACTTTTGAAATAGTAACCGACGAATGTGCTGAAAATATAGTCTTGCCGATTAATTCTAAAATAGTAACAGTCAAATATGCTAAAAATAAAAATCTTGCCGATTACTTTTGAAATAGTAACCGACGAATGTGCTGAAAATAAATCTTGCCGATTACCTTTGAAATAGTAACCGACGAATATGCTGAATATAAAAATTTTGCGGATTACTTTTGAAATAGTAACCGACGAATGTGCAGAAAATAGATCATGCCGATTACTTTTGAAATAGTAACCGACGAATGTGTTGAATATAAAGTCTTGCCGATTACTTTTGAAATAGTAACCGACAAATGTGCTGAAAATAAATCATGCCAATTACTATTGAAATAGTAACCGACAAATGTGCTGAAAATAAAAGTCTTGCCGATTACTTTTGAAATAGTAACCTGACGAATGTGCTGAAAATAAATCATGCCGATTACTTTTGAAATAGTCACCGACGAATGTGTTGAATATAAAGTCTTGCCGATTACTTTTGAAATAGTAACCGACAAATGTGCTGAAAATAAATCATGCCAATTACTATTGAAATAGTAACCGACAAATGTGCTGAAAATAAAAGTCTTGCCGATTACTTTTGAAATAGTAACCTGACGAATGTGCTGAAAATAAATCATGCCGATTACTTTTGAAATAGTCACCGACGAATATGCTGAAAATAAAAATCTTGCCGATTACTTTTGAAATAATAACCGAGGAATGTGCTAAAAATAAAAATCTAGCCGATTACCTTTGAAATAGTAACCGATGAACATGCTGAAAATAAAAATCTTCCCGATTACTTTTGAAAAAGTAACCGACAAATATGCTGAAAATAAAAATCTTGCCGATTACTTTTGAAATAGTCACCGACGAATATGCTGAAAATAAAAATCTTGCCGATTACTTTTGAAATAGTAACCGACGAATGTGCTGAAAATAAATCATGCCGATTACTTTCGAAATAGTAAGCGACGAATATGTTGAAAATAAAAATCTTACCGATTACTTTTAAAATAGTAACCAATGAATGTGCTGAAAATAAAGTCTTGCCGATTACTTTTGAAATAGTAACCGACGAATGTGCTGAAAATAAATCTTGCCGATTACCTTTGAAATAGTAACCGACGAATATGCTGAATATAAAAATTTTGCTGATTACTTTTGAAATAGTAACCGACGAATGTGCAGAAAATAGATCATGTCGATTACTTTTGAAATAGTAACCTACGAATGTGTTGAATATAAAGTCTTGCCGATTACTTTTGAAATAGTAACCGACAAATGTGCTGAAAATAAATCATGCCAATTACTATTGAAATAGTAACCGACAAATGTGCTGAAAATAAAAATCTTGCCGATTAGTTTTGAAATAGTAACCGACGAATGTGTTGAAAATAAATCATGCTGATTACTTTTGAAATAGTAAGCGATGAATATGTTGGAAATAAAAATCTTACCGATTACTTTTAAAAAAGTAACCAATGAATGTGCTGAAAATAAAGTCTTGCCGATTACTTTTCAAATAGTAACCGACGAATATGTTGAAAATAAAAATCTTGCCGATTACTTTTGAAATAGTAACCGACGAATGTGCTGAAAATAAAGTCTTGCCGATTACTTTTAAAATAGTAACCGACAAATATGCTGAAAATAAAAATCTTGCCGATTACTTTTGAAATAGTAACCGACGTACATGCTGAAAATAAAAATCTTGCCGATTACTATTGAAATAGTAACCGACGAATGTGCTGAAAATAAAGTCTTGCCGATTACTTTTGAAATAGTAACCGACGAATGTGCTGAAAATATAGTCTTGCCGATTAATTCTAAAATAGTAACAGACAAATATGCTAAAAATAAAAATCTTGCCGATTACTTTTGAAATAGTAACCGACGAATGTGCTGAAAATAAATCTTGCCGATTACCTTTGAAATAGTAACCGACGAATATGCTGAATATAAAAATTTTGCGGATTACTTTTGAAATAGTAACCGACGAATGTGCAGAAAATAGATCATGCCGATTACTTTTGAAATAGTAACCGACGAATGTGTTGAATATAAAGTCTTGCCGATTACTTTTGAAATAGTAACCGACAAATGTGCTGAAAATAAATCATGCCAATTACTATTGAAATAGTAACCGACAAATGTGCTGAAAATAAAAGTCTTGCCGATTACTTTTGAAATAGTAACCTGACGAATGTGCTGAAAATAAATCATGCCGATTACTTTTGAAATAGTCACCGACGAATATGCTGAAAATAAAAATCTTGCCGATTACTTTTGAAATAGTAACCGACGAATGTGCTGAAAATAAATCATGCCGATTACTTTCGAAATAGTAAACGACGAATATGTTGAAAATAAAAATCTTATCGATTACTTTTAAAATAGTAACCAACGAATGTACTGAAAATAAATCTTGCCGATTACTTTTGAAATAGTAACCGACGAATGTGCTGAAATTAAATCATGCCGATTACTTTTGAAATAGTAAGCGATGAATATGTTGAAAATAAAATTCTTTCCGAATACTTTTGAAATAATAACCGAGGAATGTGCTAAAAATAAAAATCTTGCCGATTACCTTTGAAATAGTAACCGATGAACATGCTGAAAATAAAAATCTTCCCGATTACTTTTGAAAAAGTAACCGACAAATATGCTGAAAATAAAAATCTTGCCGATTACTTTTGAAATAGTCACCGACGAATATGCTGAAAATAAAAATCTTGCCGATTACTTTTGAAATAGTAACCGACGAATGTGCTGAAAATAAATCATGCCGATTACTTTCGAAATAGTAAGCGACGAATATGTTGAAAATAAAAATCTTACCGATTACTTTTAAAATAGTAACCAATGAATGTGCTGAAAATAAAGTCTTGCCGATTACTTTTGAAATAGTAACCGACGAATGTGCTGAAAATAAATCTTGCCGATTACCTTTGAAATAGTAACCGACGAATATGCTGAATATAAAAATTTTGCTGATTACTTTTGAAATAGTAACCGACGAATGTGCAGAAAATAGATCATGTCGATTACTTTTGAAATAGTAACCTACGAATGTGTTGAATATAAAGTCTTGCCGATTAATTTTGAAATAGTAACCGACAAATGTGCTGAAAATAAATCATGCCAATTACTATTGAAATAGTAACCGACAAATGTGCTGAAAATAAAAATCTTGCCGATTAGTTTTGAAATAGTAACCGACGAATGTGCTGAAAATAAATAATGCTGATTACTTTTGAAATAGTAAGCGATGAATATGTTGGAAATAAAAATCTTACCGATTACTTTTAAAAAAGTAACCAATGAATGTGCTGAAAATAAAGTCTTGCCGATTACTTTTCAAATAGTAACCGACGAATATGTTGAAAATAAAAATCTTGCCGATTACTTTTGAAATAGTAACCGACGAATGTGCTGAAAATAAAGTCTTGCCGATTACTTTTAAAATAGTAACCGACAAATATGCTGAAAATAAAAATCTTGCCGATTACTTTTTAAATAGTAACCGACGTACATGCTGAAAATAAAAATCTTGCCGATTACTATTGAAATAGTAACCGACGAATGTGCTGAAAATAAAGTCTTGCCGATTACTTTTGAAATAGTAACCGACGAATGTGCTGAAAATATAGTCTTGCCGATTAATTCTAAAATAGTAACAGTCAAATATGCTAAAAATAAAAATCTTGCCGATTACTTTTGAAATAGTAACCGACGAATGTGCTGAAAATAAATCTTGCCGATTACCTTTGAAATAGTAACCGACGAATATGCTGAATATAAAAATTTTGCGGATTACTTTTGAAATAGTAACCGACGAATGTGCAGAAAATAGATCATGCCGATTACTTTTGAAATAGTAACCGACGAATGTGTTGAATATAAAGTCTTGCCGATTACTTTTGAAATAGTAACCGACAAATGTGCTGAAAATAAATCATGCCAATTACTATTGAAATAGTAACCGACAAATGTGCTGAAAATAAAAGTCTTGCCGATTACTTTTGAAATAGTAACCTGACGAATGTGCTGAAAATAAATCATGCCGATTACTTTTGAAATAGTCACCGACGAATGTGTTGAATATAAAGTCTTGCCGATTACTTTTGAAATAGTAACCGACAAATGTGCTGAAAATAAATCATGCCAATTACTATTGAAATAGTAACCGACAAATGTGCTGAAAATAAAAGTCTTGCCGATTACTTTTGAAATAGTAACCTGACGAATGTGCTGAAAATAAATCATGCCGATTACTTTTGAAATAGTCACCGACGAATATGCTGAAAATAAAAATCTTGCCGATTACTTTTGAAATAATAACCGAGGAATGTGCTAAAAATAAAAATCTAGCCGATTACCTTTGAAATAGTAACCGATGAACATGCTGAAAATAAAAATCTTCCCGATTACTTTTGAAAAAGTAACCGACAAATATGCTGAAAATAAAAATCTTGCCGATTACTTTTGAAATAGTCACCGACGAATATGCTGAAAATAAAAATCTTGCCGATTATTTTTGAAATAGTAACCGACGAATGTGCTGAAAATAAATCATGCCGATTACTTTCGAAATAGTAAGCGACGAATATGTTGAAAATAAAAATCTTACCGATTACTTTTAAAATAGTAACCAATGAATGTGCTGAAAATAAAGTCTTGCCGATTACTTTTGAAATAGTAACCGACGAATGTGCTGAAAATAAATCTTGCCGATTACCTTTGAAATAGTAACCGACGAATATGCTGAATATAAAAATTTTGCTGATTACTTTTGAAATAGTAACCGACGAATGTGCAGAAAATAGATCATGTCGATTACTTTTGAAATAGTAACCTACGAATGTGTTGAATATAAAGTCTTGCCGATTACTTTTGAAATAGTAACCGACAAATGTGCTGAAAATAAATCATGCCAATTACTATTGAAATAGTAACCGACAAATGTGCTGAAAATAAAAATCTTGCCGATTAGTTTTGAAATAGTAACCGACGAATGTGCTGAAAATAAATCATGCTGATTACTTTTGAAATAGTAAGCGATGAATATGTTGGAAATAAAAATCTTACCGATTACTTTTAAAAAAGTAACCAATGAATGTGCTGAAAATAAAGTCTTGCCGATTACTTTTCAAATAGTAACCGACGAATATGTTGAAAATAAAAATCTTGCCGATTACTTTTGAAATAGTAACCGACGAATGTGCTGAAAATAAAGTCTTGCCGATTACTTTTAAAATAGTAACCGACAAATATGCTGAAAATAAAAATCTTGCCGATTACTTTTGAAATAGTAACCGACGTACATGCTGAAAATAAAAATCTTGCCGATTACTATTGAAATAGTAACCGACGAATGTGCTGAAAATATAGTCTTGCCGATTAATTCTAAAATAGTAACAGACAAATATGCTAAAAATAAAAATCTTGCCGATTACTTTTGAAATAGTAACCGACGAATGTGCTGAAAATAAATCTTGCCGATTACCTTTGAAATAGTAACCGACGAATATGCTGAATATAAAAATTTTGCGGATTACTTTTGAAATAGTAACCGACGAATGTGCAGAAAATAGATCATGCCGATTACTTTTGAAATAGTAACCGACGAATGTGTTGAATATAAAGTCTTGCCGATTACTTTTGAAATAGTAACCGACAAATGTGCTGAAAATAAATCATGCCAATTACTATTGAAATAGTAACCGACAAATGTGCTGAAAATAAAAGTCTTGCCGATTACTTTTGAAATAGTAACCTGACGAATGTGCTGAAAATAAATCATGCCGATTACTTTTGAAATAGTCACCGACGAATATGCTGAAAATAAAAATCTTGCCGATTACTTTTGAAATAGTAACCGACGAATGTGCTGAAAATAAATCATGCCGATTACTTTCGAAATAGTAAGCGACGAATATGTTGAAAATAAAAATCTTACCGATTACTTTTAAAATAGTAACCAACGAATGTACTTAAAATAAATCTTGCCGATTACTTTTGAAATAGTAACCGACGAATGTGCTGAAAATAAATTATGCCGATTACTTTGGAAATAGTAAGTGACGAATATGTTGAAAATAAAAATCTTACCGATTACTTTTGAAATAGTAACCAACGAATGTGCTGAAAATAAAGTCTTGCCGATAACTTTTGAAATAGTAACCGAATAATATGTGCTGAAAATAAATCTTGTCGATTAGTTTTGAAATAGTAACCGACGAATGTGCTGAAAATAAATCATGCTGATTACTTTTGAAATAGTAAGCGACGAATATGTTGAAAATAAAAATCTTGCCGAATACTTTTGAAATAATAACCGAGGAATGTGCTAAAAATAAAAATCTTGCCGATTACCTTTGAAATAGTAACCGATGAACATGCTGAAAATAAAAATCTTCCCGATTACTTTTGAAAAAGTAACCGACAAATATGCTGAAAATAAAAATCTTGCCGATTACTTTTGAAATAGTCACCGACGAATATGCTGAAAATAAAAATCTTGCCGATTACTTTTGAAATAGTAACCGACGAATGTGCTGAAAATAAATCATGCCGATTACTTTCGAAATAGTAAGCGACGAATATGTTGAAAATAAAAATCTTACCGATTACTTTTTAAAATAGTAACCAATGAATGTGCTGAAAATAAAGTCTTGCCGATTACTTTTGAAATAGTAACCGACGAATGTGCTGAAAATAAATCTTGCCGATTACCTTTGAAATAGTAACCGACGAATATGCTGAATATAAAAATTTTGCTGATTACTTTTGAAATAGTAACCGACGAATGTGCAGAAAATAGATCATGTCGATTACTTTTGAAATAGTAACCTACGAATGTGTTGAATATAAAGTCTTGCCGATTACTTTTGAAATAGTAACCGACGAATGTGCTGAAAATAAATCATGCCGATTACTTTCGAAATAGTAAGCGACGAATATGTTGAAAATAAAAATCTTACCGATTACTTTTAAAATAGTAACCAACGAATGTACTGAAAATAAATCTTGCCGATTACTTTTGAAATAGTAACCGACGAATGTGCTGAAAATAAATCATGCCGATTACTTTTGAAATAGTAAGCGATGAATATGTTGAAAATAAAATTCTTGCCGAATACTTTTGAAATAATAACCGAGGAATGTGCTAAAAATAAAAATCTTGCCGATTACCTTTGAAATAGTAACCGATGAACATGCTGAAAATAAAAATCTTGCCGATTACTTTTGAAAAAGTAACCGACAAATATGCTGAAAATAAAAATCTTGCCGATTACTTTTGAAATAGTCACCGACGAATATGCTGAAAATAAAAATCTTGCCGATTACTTTTGAAATAGTAACCGACGAATGTGCTGAAAATAAATCATGCCGATTACTTTCGAAATAGTAAGCGACGAATATGTTGAAAATAAAAATCTTACCGATTACTTTTAAAATAGTAACCAATGAATGTGCTGAAAATAAAGTCTTGCCGATTACTTTTGAAATAGTAACCTGACGAATGTGCTGAAAATAAATCATGCCGATTACTTTTGAAATAGTCACCGACGAATGTGTTGAATATAAAGTCTTGCCGATTACTTTTGAAATAGTAACCGACAAATGTGCTGAAAATAAATCATGCCAATTACTATTGAAATAGTAACCGACAAATGTGCTGAAAATAAAAGTCTTGCCGATTACTTTTGAAATAGTAACCGACGAATGTGCTGAAAATATAGTCTTGCCGATTAATTCTAAAATAGTAACAGACAAATATGCTAAAAATAAAAATCTTGCCGATTACTTTTGAAATAGTAACCGACGAATGTGCTGAAAATAAATCTTGCCGATTACCTTTGAAATAGTAACCGACGAATATGCTGAATATAAAAATTTTGCGGATTACTTTTGAAATAGTAACCGACGAATGTGCAGAAAATAGATCATGCCGATTACTTTTGAAATAGTAACCGACGAATGTGTTGAATATAAAGTCTTGCCGATTACTTTTGAAATAGTAACCGACAAATGTGCTGAAAATAAATCATGCCAATTACTATTGAAATAGTAACCGACAAATGTGCTGAAAATAAAAGTCTTGCCGATTACTTTTGAAATAGTAACCTGACGAATGTGCTGAAAATAAATCATGCCGATTACTTTTGAAATAGTCACCGACGAATATGCTGAAAATAAAAATCTTGCCGATTACTTTTGAAAAAGTAACCGACGAATGTGCTGAAAATAAATCATGCCGATTACTTTCGAAATAGTAAGCGACGAATATGTTGAAAATAAAAATCTTACCGATTACTTTTAAAATAGTAACCAACGAATGTACTGAAAATAAATCTTGCCGATTACTTTTGAAATAGTAACCGACGAATGTGCTGAAAATAAATCATGCCGATTACTTTTGAAATAGTAAGCGATGAATATGTTGAAAATAAAATTCTTGCCGAATACTTTTGAAATAATAACCGAGGAATGTGCTAAAAATAAAAATCTTGCCGATTACCTTTGAAATAGTAACCGATGAACATGCTGAAAATAAAAATCTTCCCGATTACTTTTGAAAAAGTAACCGACAAATATGCTGAAAATAAAAATCTTGCCGATTACTTTTGAAATAGTCACCGACGAATATGCTGAAAATAAAAATCTTGCCGATTACTTTTGAAATAGTAACCGACGAATGTGCTGAAAATAAATCATGTCGATTACTTTCGAAATAGTAAGCGACGAATATGTTGAAAATAAAAATCTTACCGATTACTTTTAAAATAGTAACCAAAGAATGTGCTGAAAATAAAGTCTTGCCGATTACTTTTGAAATAGTAACCGACGAATGTGCTGAAAATAAATCTTGCCGATTACCTTTGAAATAGTAACCGACGAATATGCTGAATATAAAAATTTTGCTGATTACTTTTGAAATAGTAACCGACGAATGTGCAGAAAATAGATCATGTCGATTACTTTTGAAATAGTAACCTACGAATGTGTTGAATATAAAGTCTTGCCGATTACTTTTGAAATAGTAACCGACAAATGTGCTGAAAATAAATCATGCCAATTACTATTGAAATAGTAACCGACAAATGTGCTGAAAATAAAGTCTTGCCGATTACTTTTGAAATAGTAACCGACGAATGTGCTGAAAATAAATCTTGCCGATTACCTTTGAAATAGTAACCGACGAATATGCTGAATATAAAAATTTTGCTGATTACTTTTGAAATAGTAACCGACGAATGTGCAGAAAATAGATCATGTCGATTACTTTTGAAATAGTAACCTACGAATGTGTTGAATATAAAGTCTTGCCGATTACTTTTGAAATAGTAACCGACAAATGTGCTGAAAATAAATCATGCCAATTACTATTGAAATAGTAACCGACAAATGTGCTGAAAATAAAAGTCTTGCCGATTACTTTTGAAATAGTAACCGACGAATGTGCTGAAAATATAGTCTTGCCGATTAATTCTAAAATAGTAACAGACAAATATGCTAAAAATAAAAATATTGCCGATTACTTTTGAAATAGTAACCGACGAATGTGCTGAAAATAAATCTTGCCGATTACCTTTGAAATAGTAACCGACGAATATGCTGAATATAAAAATTTTGCGGATTACTTTTGAAATAGTAACCGACGAATGTGCAGAAAATAGATCATGCCGATTACTTTTGAAATAGTAACCGACGAATGTGTTGAATATAAAGTCTTGCCGATTACTTTTGAAATAGTAACCGACAAATGTGCTGAAAATAAATCATGCCAATTACTATTGAAATAGTAACCGACAAATGTGCTGAAAATAAAAGTCTTGCCGATTACTTTTGAAATAGTAACCTGACGAATGTGCTGAAAATAAATCATGCCGATTACTTTTGAAATAGTCACCGACGAATATGCTGAAAATAAAAATCTTGCCGATTACTTTTGAAATAGTAACCGACGAATGTGCTGAAAATAAATCATGCCGATTACTTTCGAAATAGTAAGCGACGAATATGTTGAAAATAAAAATCTTACCGATTACTTTTAAAATAGTAACCAATGAATGTGCTGAAAATAAAGTCTTGCCGATTACTTTTGAAATAGTAACCTGACGAATGTGCTGAAAATAAATCATGCCGATTACTTTTGAAATAGTCACCGACGAATGTGTTGAATATAAAGTCTTGCCGATTACTTTTGAAATAGTAACCGACAAATGTGCTGAAAATAAATCATGCCAATTACTATTGAAATAGTAACCGACAAATGTGCTGAAAATAAAAGTCTTGCCGATTACTTTTGAAATAGTAACCGACGAATGTGCTGAAAATATAGTCTTGCCGATTAATTCTAAAATAGTAACAGACAAATATGCTAAAAATAAAAATCTTGCCGATTACTTTTGAAATAGTAACCGACGAATGTGCTGAAAATAAATCTTGCCGATTACCTTTGAAATAGTAACCGACGAATATGCTGAATATAAAAATTTTGCGGATTACTTTTGAAATAGTAACCGACGAATGTGCAGAAAATAGATCATGCCGATTACTTTTGAAATAGTAACCGACGAATGTGTTGAATATAAAGTCTTGCCGATTACTTTTGAAATAGTAACCGACAAATGTGCTGAAAATAAATCATGCCAATTACTATTGAAATAGTAACCGACAAATGTGCTGAAAATAAAAGTCTTGCCGATTACTTTTGAAATAGTAACCTGACGAATGTGCTGAAAATAAATCATGCCGATTACTTTTGAAATAGTCACCGACGAATATGCTGAAAATAAAAATCTTGCCGATTACTTTTGAAATAGTAACCGACGAATGTGCTGAAAATAAATCATGCCGATTACTTTCGAAATAGTAAGCGACGAATTTGTTGAAAATAAAAATCTTACCGATTACTTTTAAAATAGTAACCAACGAATGTACTGAAAATAAATCTTGCCGATTACTTTTGAAATAGTAACCGACGAATGTGCTGAAAATAAATCATGCCGATTACTTTTGAAATAGTAAGCGATGAATATGTTGAAAATAAAATTCTTGCCGAATACTTTTGAAATAATAACCGAGGAATGTGCTAAAAATAAAAATCTTGCCGATTACCTTTGAAATAGTAACCGATGAACATGCTGAAAATAAAAATCTTCCCGATTACTTTTGAAAAAGTAACCGACAAATATGCTGAAAATAAAAATCTTGCCGATTACTTTTGAAATAGTCACCGACGAATATGCTGAAAATAAAAATCTTGCCGATTACTTTTGAAATAGTAACCGACGAATGTGCTGAAAATAAATCATGTCGATTACTTTCGAAATAGTAAGCGACGAATATGTTGAAAATAAAAATCTTACCGATTACTTTTAAAATAGTAACCAAAGAATGTGCTGAAAATAAAGTCTTGCCGATTACTTTTGAAATAGTAACCGACGAATGTGCTGAAAATAAATCTTGCCGATTACCTTTGAAACAGTAACCGACGAATATGCTGAATATAAAAATTTTGCTGATTACTTTTGAAATAGTAACCGACGAATGTGCAGAAAATAGATCATGTCGATTACTTTTGAAATAGTAACCTACGAATGTGTTGAATATAAAGTCTTGCCGATTACTTTTGAAATAGTAACCGACAAATGTGCTGAAAATAAATCATGCCAATTACTATTGAAATAGTAACCGACAAATGTGCTGAAAATAAAAGTCTTGCCGATTACTTTTGAAATAGTAACCGACGAATGTGCTGAAAATATAGTCTTGCCGATTAATTCTAAAATAGTAACAGACAAATATGCTAAAAATAAAAATCTTGCCGATTACTTTTGAAATAGTAACCGACGAATGTGCTGAAAATAAATCTTGCCGATTACCTTTGAAATAGTAACCGACGAATATGCTGAATATAAAAATTTTGCGGATTACTTTTGAAATAGTAACCGACGAATGTGCAGAAAATAGATCATGCCGATTACTTTTGAAATAGTAACCGACGAATGTGTTGAATATAAAGTCTTGCCGATTACTTTTGAAATAGTAACCGACAAATGTGCTGAAAATAAATCATGCCAATTACTTTTGAAATAGTAACCGACGAATGTGCTGAAAATAAATCATGCCGATTACTTTTGAAATAGTAAGCGATGAATATGTTGAAAATTAAATTCTTGCCGAATACTTTTGAAATAATAACCGAGGAATGTGCTAAAAATAAAAATCTTGCCGATTACCTTTGAAATAGTAACCGATGAACATGCTGAAAATAAAAATCTTCCCGATTACTTTTGAAAAAGTAACCGACAAATATGCTGAAAATAAAAATCTTGCCGATTACTTTTGAAATAGTCACCGACGAATATGCTGAAAATAAAAATCTTGCCGATTACTTTTGAAATAGTAACCGACGAATGTGCTGAAAATAAATCATGTCGATTACTTTCGAAATAGTAAGCGACGAATATGTTGAAAATAAAAATCTTACCGATTACTTTTAAAATAGTAACCAAAGAATGTGCTGAAAATAAAGTCTTGCCGATTACTTTTGAAATAGTAACCGACGAATGTGCTGAAAATAAATCTTGCCGATTACCTTTGAAATAGTAACCGACGAATATGCTGAATATAAAAATTTTGCTGATTACTTTTGAAATAGTAACCGACGAATGTGCAGAAAATAGATCATGTCGATTACTTTTGAAATAGTAACCTACGAATGTGTTGAATATAAAGTCTTGCCGATTACTTTTGAAATAGTAACCGACAAATGTGCTGAAAATAAATCATGCCAATTACTATTGAAATAGTAACCGACAAATGTGCTGAAAATAAAGTCTTGCCGATTACTTTTGAAATAGTAACCGACGAATGTGCTGAAAATAAATCTTGCCGATTACCTTTGAAACAGTAACCGACGAATATGCTGAATATAAAAATTTTGCTGATTACTTTTGAAATAGTAACCGACGAATGTGCAGAAAATAGATCATGTCGATTACTTTTGAAATAGTAACCTACGAATGTGTTGAATATAAAGTCTTGCCGATTACTTTTGAAATAGTAACCGACAAATGTGCTGAAAATAAATCATGCCAATTACTATTGAAATAGTAACCGACAAATGTGCTGAAAATAAAAGTCTTGCCGATTACTTTTGAAATAGTAACCGACGAATGTGCTGAAAATATAGTCTTGCCGATTAATTCTAAAATAGTAACAGACAAATATGCTAAAAATAAAAATCTTGCCGATTACTTTTGAAATAGTAACCGACGAATGTGCTGAAAATAAATCTTGCCGATTACCTTTGAAATAGTAACCGACGAATATGCTGAATATAAAAATTTTGCGGATTACTTTTGAAATAGTAACCGACGAATGTGCAGAAAATAGATCATGCCGATTACTTTTGAAATAGTAACCGACGAATGTGTTGAATATAAAGTCTTGCCGATTACTTTTGAAATAGTAACCGACAAATGTGCTGAAAATAAATCATGCCAATTACTATTGAAATAGTAACCGACAAATGTGCTGAAAATAAAAGTCTTGCCGATTACTTTTGAAATAGTAACCTGACGAATGTGCTGAAAATAAATCATGCCGATTACTTTTGAAATAGTCACCGACGAATATGCTGAAAATAAAAATCTTGCCGATTACTTTTGAAATAGTAACCGACGAATGTGCTGAAAATAAATCATGCCGATTACTTTCGAAATAGTAAGCGACGAATATGTTGAAAATAAAAATCTTACCGATTACTTTTAAAATAGTAACCAACGAATGTACTGAAAATAAATCTTGCCGATTACTTTTGAAATAGTAACCGACGAATGTGCTGAAAATAAATCATGCCGATTACTTTTGAAATAGTAAGCGATGAATATGTTGAAAATAAAATTCTTGCCGAATACTTTTGAAATAATAACCGAGGAATGTGCTAAAAATAAAAATCTTGCCGATTACCTTTGAAATAGTAACCGATGAACATGCTGAAAATAAAAATCTTCCCGATTACTTTTGAAAAAGTAACCGACAAATATGCTAAAAATAAAAATCTTGCCGATTACTTTTGAAATAGTCACCGACGAATATGCTGAAAATAAAAATCTTGCCGATTACTTTTGAAATAGTAACCGACGAATGTGCTGAAAATAAATCATGCCGATTACTTTCGAAATAGTAAGCGACGAATATGTTGAAAATAAAAATCTTACCGATTACTTTTAAAATAGTAACCAATGAATGTGCTGAAAATAAAGTCTTGCCGATTACTTTTGAAATAGTAACCGACGAATGTGCTGAAAATAAATCTTGCCGATTACCTTTGAAATAGTAACCGACGAATATGCTGAATATAAAAATTTTGCTGATTACTTTTGAAATAGTAACCGACGAATGTGCAGAAAATAGATCATGTCGATTACTTTTGAAATAGTAACCTACGAATGTGTTGAATATAAAGTCTTGCCGATTACTTTTGAAATAGTAACCGACAAATGTGCTGAAAATAAATCATGCCAATTACTATTGAAATAGTAACCGACAAATGTGCTGAAAATAAAAATCTTGCCGATTAGTTTTGAAATAGTAACCGACGAATGTGCTGAAAATAAATCATGCTGATTACTTTTGAAATAGTAAGCGATGAATATGTTGGAAATAAAAATCTTACCGATTACTTTTAAAAAAGTAACCAATGAATGTGCTGAAAATAAAGTCTTGCCGATTACTTTTCAAATAGTAACCGACGAATATGTTGAAAATAAAAATCTTGCCGATTACTTTTGAAATAGTAACCGACGAATGTGCTGAAAATAAAGTCTTGCCGATTACTTTTAAAATAGTAACCGACAAATATGCTGAAAATAAAAATCTTGCCGATTACTTTTGAAATAGTAACCGACGTACATGCTGAAAATAAAAATCTAGCCGATTACTATTGAAATAGTAACCGACGAATGTGCTGAAAATATAGTCTTGCCGATTAATTCTAAAATAGTAACAGACAAATATGCTAAAAATAAAAATCTTGCCGATTACTTTTGAAATAGTAACCGACGAATGTGCTGAAAATAAATCTTGCCGATTACCTTTGAAATAGTAACCGACGAATATGCTGAATATAAAAATTTTGCGGATTACTTTTGAAATAGTAACCGACGAATGTGCAGAAAATAGATCATGCCGATAACTTTTGAAATAGTAACCGACGAATGTGTTGAATATAAAGTCTTGCCGATTACTTTTGAAATAGTAACCGACAAATGTGCTGAAAATAAATCATGCCAATTACTATTGAAATAGTAACCGACAAATGTGCTGAAAATAAAAGTCTTGCCGATTACTTTTGAAATAGTAACCTGACGAATGTGCTGAAAATAAATCATGCCGATTACTTTTGAAATAGTCACCGACGAATATGCTGAAAATAAAAATCTTGCCGATTACTTTTGAAATAGTAACCGACGAATGTGCTGAAAATAAATTATGCCGATTACTTTGGAAATAGTAAGTGACGAATATGTTGAAAATAAAAATCTTACCGATTACTTTTGAAATAGTAACCAACGAATGTGCTGAAAATAAAGTCTTGCCGATAACTTTTGAAATAGTAACCGAATAATATGTGCTGAAAATAAATCTTGTCGATTAGTTTTGAAATAGTAACCGACGAATGTGCTGAAAATAAATCATGCTGATTACTTTTGAAATAGTAAGCGACGAATATGTTGAAAATAAAAATCTTGCCGAATACTTTTGAAATAATAACCGAGGAATGTGCTAAAAATAAAAATCTTGCCGATTACCTTTGAAATAGTAACCGATGAACATGCTGAAAATAAAAATCTTCCCGATTACTTTTGAAAAAGTAACCGACAAATATGCTGAAAATAAAAATCTTGCCGATTACTTTTGAAATAGTCACCGATGAATATGCTGAAAATAAAAATCTTGCCGATTACTTTTGAAATAGTAACCGACGAATGTGCTGAAAATAAATCATGCCGATTACTTTCGAAATAGTAAGCGACGAATATGTTGAAAATAAAAATCTTACCGATTACTTTTAAAATAGTAACCAATGAATGTGCTGAAAATAAAGTCTTGCCGATTACTTTTGAAATAGTAACCGACGAATGTGCTGAAAATAAATCTTGCCGATTACCGTTGAAATAGTCACCGACGAATATGCTGAAAATAAAAATCTTGCCGATTACTTTTGAAATAGTAACCGACGAATGTGCTGAAAATAAATCATGCCGATTACTTTCGAAATAGTAAGCGACGAATATGTTGAAAATAAAAATCTTACCGATTACTTTTAAAATAGTAACCAACGAATGTACTTAAAATAAATCTTGCCGATTACTTTTGAAATAGTAACCGACGAATGTGCTGAAAATAAATTATGCCGATTACTTTGGAAATAGTAAGTGACGAATATGTTGAAAATAAAAATCTTACCGATTACTTTTGAAATAGTAACCAACGAATGTGCTGAAAATAAAGTCTTGCCGATAACTTTTGAAATAGTAACCGAATAATATGTGCTGAAAATAAATCTTGTCGATTAGTTTTGAAATAGTAACCGACGAATGTGCTGAAAATAAATCATGCTGATTACTTTTGAAATAGTAAGCGACGAATATGTTGAAAATAAAAATCTTGCCGAATACTTTTGAAATAATAACCGAGGAATGTGCTAAAAATAAAAATCTTGCCGATTACCTTTGAAATAGTAACCGATGAACATGCTGAAAATAAAAATCTTCCCGATTACTTTTGAAAAAGTAACCGACAAATATGCTGAAAATAAAAATCTTGCCGATTACTTTTGAAATAGTCACCGATGAATATGCTGAAAATAAAAATCTTGCCGATTACTTTTGAAATAGTAACCGACGAATGTGCTGAAAATAAATCATGCCGATTACTTTCGAAATAGTAAGCGACGAATATGTTGAAAATAAAAATCTTACCGATTACTTTTAAAATAGTAACCAATGAATGTGCTGAAAATAAAGTCTTGCCGATTACTTTTGAAATAGTAACCGACGAATGTGCTGAAAATAAATCTTGCCGATTACCGTTGAAATAGTAACCGACGAATATGCTGAATATAAAAATTTTGCTGATTACTTTTGAAATAGTAACCGACGAATGTGCAGAAAATAGATCATGTCGATTACTTTTGAAATAGTAACCTACGAATGTGTTGAATATAAAGTCTTGCCGATTACTTTTGAAATAGTAACCGACGAATGTGCTGAAAATAAATCATGCCGATTACTTTCGAAATAGTAAGCGACGAATATGTTGAAAATAAAAATCGTACCGATTACTTTTAAAATAGTAACCAACGAATGTACTGAAAATAAATCTTGCCGATTACTTTTGAAATAGTAACCGACGAATGTGCTGAAAATAAATCATGCCGATTACTTTAGAAATAGTAAGCGATGAATATGTTGAAAATAAAATTCTTGCCGAATACTTTTGAAATAATAACCGAGGAATGTGCTAAAAATAAAAATCTTGCCGATTACCTTTGAAATAGTAACCGATGAACATGCTGAAAATAAAAATCTTCCCGATTACTTTTGAAAAAGTAACCGACAAATATGCTGAAAATAAAAATCTTGCCGATTACTTTTGAAATAGTCACCGACGAATATGCTGAAAATAAAAATCTTGCCGATTACTTTTGAAATAGTAACCAATGAATGTGCTGAAAATAAAGTCTTGCCGATTACTTTTGAAATAGTAACCGACGAATGTGCTGAAAATAAATCTTGCCGATTACCGTTGAAATAGTAACCGACGAATATGCTGAATATAAAAATTTTGCTGATTACTTTTGAAATAGTAACCGACGAATGTGCAGAAAATAGATCATGTCGATTACTTTTGAAATAGTAACCTACGAATGTGTTGAATATAAAGTCTTGCCGATTACTTTTGAAATAGTAACCGACGAATGTGCTGAAAATAAATCATGCCGATTACTTTCGAAATAGTAAGCGACGAATATGTTGAAAATAAAAATCGTACCGATTACTTTTAAAATAGTAACCAACGAATGTACTGAAAATAAATCTTGCCGATTACTTTTGAAATAGTAACCGACGAATGTGCTGAAAATAAATCATGCCGATTACTTTAGAAATAGTAAGCGATGAATATGTTGAAAATAAAATTCTTGCCGAATACTTTTGAAATAATAACCGAGGAATGTGCTAAAAATAAAAATCTTGCCGATTACCTTTGAAATAGTAACCGATGAACATGCTGAAAATAAAAATCTTCCCGATTACTTTTGAAAAAGTAACCGACAAATATGCTGAAAATAAAAATCTTGCCGATTACTTTTGAAATAGTCACCGACGAATATGCTGAAAATAAAAATCTTGCCGATTACTTTTGAAATAGTAACCAATGAATGTGCTGAAAATAAAGTCTTGCCGATTACTTTTGAAATAGTAACCGACGAATGTGCTGAAAATAAATCTTGCCGATTACCGTTGAAATAGTAACCGACGAATATGCTGAATATAAAAATTTTGCTGATTACTTTTGAAATAGTAACCGACGAATGTGCAGAAAATAGATCATGTCGATTACTTTTGAAATAGTAACCTACGAATGTGTTGAATATAAAGTCTTGCCGATTACTTTTGAAATAGTAACCGACGAATGTGCTGAAAATAAATCATGCCGATTACTTTCGAAATAGTAAGCGACGAATATGTTGAAAATAAAAATCGTACCGATTACTTTTAAAATAGTAACCAACGAATGTACTGAAAATAAATCTTGCCGATTACTTTTGAAATAGTAACCGACGAATGTGCTGAAAATAAATCATGCCGATTACTTTTGAAATAGTAAGCGATGAATATGTTGAAAATAAAATTCTTGCCGAATACTTTTGAAATAATAACCGAGGAATGTGCTAAAAATAAAAATCTTGCCGATTACCTTTGAAATAGTAACCGATGAACATGCTGAAAATAAAAATCTTCCCGATTACTTTTGAAAAAGTAACCGACAAATATGCTGAAAATAAAAATCTTGCCGATTACTTTTGAAATAGTCACCGACGAATATGCTAAAAATAAAAATCTTGCCGATTACTTTTGAAATAGTAACCGACGAATGTGCTGAAAATAAATTATGCCGATTACTTTGGAAATAGTAAGTGACGAATATGTTGAAAATAAAAATCTTACCGATTACTTTTGAAATAGTAACCAACGAATGTGCTGAAAATAAAGTCTTGCCGATAACTTTTGAAATAGTAACCGAATAATATGTGCTGAAAATAAATCTTGTCGATTAGTTTTGAAATAGTAACCGACGAATGTGCTGAAAATAAATCATGCTGATTACTTTTGAAATAGTAAGCGACGAATATGTTGAAAATAAAAATCTTGCCGAATACTTTTGAAATAATAACCGAGGAATGTGCTAAAAATAAAAATCTTGCCGATTACCTTTGAAATAGTAACCGATGAACATGCTGAAAATAAAAATCTTCCCGATTACTTTTGAAAAAGTAACCGACAAATATGCTGAAAATAAAAATCTTGCCGATTACTTTTGAAATAGTCACCGATGAATATGCTGAAAATAAAAATCTTGCCGATTACTTTTGAAATAGTAACCGACGAATGTGCTGAAAATAAATCATGCCGATTACTTTCGAAATAGTAAGCGACGAATATGTTGAAAATAAAAATCTTACCGATTACTTTTAAAATAGTAACCAATGAATGTGCTGAAAATAAAGTCTTGCCGATTACTTTTGAAATAGTAACCGACGAATGTGCTGAAAATAAATCTTGCCGATTACCGTTGAAATAGTAACCGACGAATATGCTGAATATAAAAATTTTGCTGATTACTTTTGAAATAGTAACCGACGAATGTGCAGAAAATAGATCATGTCGATTACTTTTGAAATAGTAACCTACGAATGTGTTGAATATAAAGTCTTGCCGATTACTTTTGAAATAGTAACCGACGAATGTGCTGAAAATAAATCATGCCGATTACTTTCGAAATAGTAAGCGACGAATATGTTGAAAATAAAAATCGTACCGATTACTTTTAAAATAGTAACCAACGAATGTACTGAAAATAAATCTTGCCGATTACTTTTGAAATAGTAACCGACGAATGTGCTGAAAATAAATCATGCCGATTACTTTTGAAATAGTAAGCGATGAATATGTTGAAAATAAAATTCTTGCCGAATACTTTTGAAATAATAACCGAGGAATGTGCTAAAAATAAAAATCTTGCCGATTACCTTTGAAATAGTAACCGATGAACATGCTGAAAATAAAAATCTTCCCGATTACTTTTGAAAAAGTAACCGACAAATATGCTGAAAATAAAAATCTTGCCGATTACTTTTGAAATAGTCACCGACGAATATGCTGAAAATAAAAATCTTGCCGATTACTTTTGAAATAGTAACCAATGAATGTGCTGAAAATAAAGTCTTGCCGATTACTTTTGAAATAGTAACCGACGAATGTGCTGAAAATAAATCTTGCCGATTACCGTTGAAATAGTAACCGACGAATATGCTGAATATAAAAATTTTGCTGATTACTTTTGAAATAGTAACCGACGAATGTGCAGAAAATAGATCATGTCGATTACTTTTGAAATAGTAACCTACGAATGTGTTGAATATAAAGTCTTGCCGATTACTTTTGAAATAGTAACCGACGAATGTGCTGAAAATAAATCATGCCGATTACTTTCGAAATAGTAAGCGACGAATATGTTGAAAATAAAAATCGTACCGATTACTTTTAAAATAGTAACCAACGAATGTACTGAAAATAAATCTTGCCGATTACTTTTGAAATAGTAACCGACGAATGTGCTGAAAATAAATCATGCCGATTACTTTTGAAATAGTAAGCGATGAATATGTTGAAAATAAAATTCTTGCCGAATACTTTTGAAATAATAACCGAGGAATGTGCTAAAAATAAAAATCTTGCCGATTACCTTTGAAATAGTAACCGATGAACATGCTGAAAATAAAAATCTTCCCGATTACTTTTGAATAAGTAACCGACAAATATGCTGAAAATAAAAATCTTGCCGATTACTTTTGAAATAGTCACCGACGAATATGCTGAAAATAAAAATCTTGCCGATTACTTTTGAAATAGTAACCGACGAATGTGCTGAAAATAAATCATGCCGATTACTTTCGAAATAGTAAGCGACGAATATGTTGAAAATAAAAATCTTACCGATTACTTTTAAAATAGTAACCAATGAATGTGCTGAAAATAAAGTCTTGCCGATTACTTTTGAAATAGTAACCGACGAATGTGCTGAAAATAAATCTTGCCGATTACCTTTGAAATAGTAACCGACGAATATGCTGAATATAAAAATTTTGCTGATTACTTTTGAAATAGTAACCGACGAATGTGCAGAAAATAGATCATGTCGATTACTTTTGAAATAGTAACCTACGAATGTGTTGAATATAAAGTCTTGCCGATTACTTTTGAAATAGTAACCGACAAATGTGCTGAAAATAAATCATGCCAATTACTATTGAAATAGTAACCGACAAATGTGCTGAAAATAAAAATCTTGCCGATTAGTTTTGAAATAGTAACCGACGAATGTGCTGAAAATAAATCATGCTGATTACTTTTGAAATAGTAAGCGATGAATATGTTGGAAATAAAAATCTTACCGATTAATTTTAAAAAAGTAACCAATGAATGTGCTGAAAATAAAGTCTTGCCGATTACTTTTCAAATAGTAACCGACGAATATGTTGAAAATAAAAATCTTGCCGATTACTTTTGAAATAGTAACCGACGAATGTGCTGAAAATAAAGTCTTGCCGATTACTTTTAAAATAGTAACCGACAAATATGCTGAAAATAAAAATCTTGCCGATTACTTTTGAAATAGTAACCGACGTACATGCTGAAAATAAAAATCTTGCCGATTACTATTGAAATAGTAACCGACGAATGTGCTGAAAATATAGTCTTGCCGATTAATTCTAAAATAGTAACAGACAAATATGCTAAAAATAAAAATCTTGCCGATTACTTTTGAAATAGTAACCGACGAATGTGCTGAAAATAAATCTTGCTGATTACCTTTGAAATAGTAACCGACGAATATGCTGAATATAAAAATTTTGCGGATTACTTTTGAATTAGTAACCGACGAATGTGCAGAAAATAGATCATGCCGATTACTTTTGAAATAGTAACCGACGAATGTGTTGAATATAAAGTCTTGCCGATTACTTTTGAAATAGTAACCGACAAATGTGCTGAAAATAAATCATGCCAATTACTATTGAAATAGTAACCGACAAATGTGCTGAAAATAAAAGTCTTGCCGATTACTTTTGAAATAGTCACCGACGAATATGCTGAAAATAAAAATCTTGCCGATTACTTTTGAAATAGTCACCGACGAATATGCTGAAAATAAAAATCTTGCCGATTACTTTTGAAATAGTAACCGACGAATGTGCTGAAAATAAATCATGCCGATTACTTTCAAAATAGTAAGCGACGAATATGTTGAAAATAAAAATCGTACCGATTACTTTTAAAATAGTAACCAACGAATGTACTGAAAATAAATCTTGCCGATTACTTTTGAAATAGTAACCGACGAATGTGCTGAAAATAAATCATGCCGATTACTTTTGAAATAGTAAGCGATGAATATGTTGAAAATAAAATTCTTGCCGAATACTTTTGAAATAATAACCGAGGAATGTGCTAAAAATAAAAATCTTGCCGATTACCTTTGAAATAGTAACCGATGAACATGCTGAAAATAAAAATCTTCCCGATTACTTTTGAAAAAGTAACCGACAAATATGCTGAAAATAAAAATCTTGCCGATTACTTTTGAAATAGTCACCGACGAATATGCTGAAAATAAAAATCTTGCCGATTACTTTTGAAATAGTAACCGACGAATGTGCTGAAAATAAATCATGCCGATTACTTTCGAAATAGTAAGCGACGAATATGTTGAAAATAAAAATCTTACCGATTACTTTTAAAATAGTAACCAACGAATGTACTTAAAATAAATCTTGCCGGTTACTTTTGAAATAGTAACCGACGAATGTGCTGAAAATATAGTCTTGCCGATTAATTCTAAAATAGTAACAGACAAATATGCTAAAAACAAAAATCTTGCCGATTACTTTTGAAATAGTAACCGACGAATGTGCTGAAAATAAATCTTGCCGATTACCTTTGAAATAGTAACCGACGAATATGCTGAATATAAAAATTTTGCGGATTACTTTTGAAATAGTAACCGACGAATGTGCAGAAAATAGATCATGCCGATTACTTTTGAAATAGTAACCGACGAATGTGTTGAATATAAAGTCTTGCCGATTACTTTTGAAATAGTAACCGACAAATGTGCTGAAAATAAATCATGCCAATTACTATTGAAATAGTAACCGACAAATGTGCTGAAAATAAAAGTCTTGCCGATTACTTTTGAAATAGTAACCTGACGAATGTGCTGAAAATAAATCATGCCGATTACTTTTGAAATAGTCACCGACGAATATGCTGAAAATAAAAATCTTGCCGATTACTTTTGAAATAGTAACCGACGAATGTGCTGAAAATAAATCATGCCGATTACTTTCGAAATAGTAAGCGACGAATATGTTGAAAATAAAAATCTTACCGATTACTTTTAAAATAGTAACCAACGAATGTACTTAAAATAAATCTTGCCGGTTACTTTTGAAATAGTAACCGACGAATGTGCTGAAAATAAATTATGCCGATTACTTTGGAAATAGTAAGTGACGAATATGTTGAAAATAAAAATCTTACCGATTACTTTTGAAATAGTAACCAACGAATGTGCTGAAAATAAAGTCTTGCCGATAACTTTTGAAATAGTAACCAACGAATGTGCTGAAAATAAATCATGCTGATTACTTTTGAAATAGTAAGCGACGAATATGTTGAAAATAAAAATCTTGCCGAATACTTTTGAAATAATAACCGAGGAATGTGCTAAAAATAAAAATCTTGCCGATTACCTTTGAAATAGTAACCGATGAACATGCTGAAAATAAAAATCTTCCCGATTACTTTTGAAAAAGTAACCGACAAATATGCTGAAAATAAAAATCTTGCCGATTACTTTTGAAATAGTCACCGACGAATATGCTGAAAATAAAAATCTTGCCGATTACTTTTGAAATAGTAACCGACGAATGTGCTGAAAATAAATCATGCCGATTACTTTCGAAATAGTAAGCGACGAATATGTTGAAAATAAAAATCTTACCGATTACTTTTAAAATAGTAACCAATGAATGTGCTGAAAATAAAGTCTTGCCGATTACTTTTGAAATAGTAACCGACGAATGTGCTGAAAATAAATCTTGCCGATTACCGTTGAAATAGTAACCGACGAATATGCTGAATATAAAAATTTTGCTGATTACTTTTGAAATAGTAACCGACGAATGTGCAGAAAATAGATCTTGTCGATTACTTTTGAAATAGTAACCTACGAATGTGTTGAATATAAAGTCTTGCCGATTACTTTTGAAATAGTAACCGACGAATGTGCTGAAAATAAATCATGCCGATTACTTTCGAAATAGTAAGCGACGAATATGTTGAAAATAAAAATCGTACCGATTACTTTTAAAATAGTAACCAACGAATGTACTGAAAATAAATCTTGCCGATTACTTTTGAAATAGTAACCGACGAATGTGCTGAAAATAAATCATGCCGATTACTTTTGAAATAGTAAGCGATGAATATGTTGAAAATAAAATTCTTGCCGAATACTTTTGAAATAATAACCGAGGAATGTGCTAAAAATAAAAATCTTGCCGATTACCTTTGAAATAGTAACCGATGAACATGCTGAAAATAAAAATCTTCCCGATTACTTTTGAAAAAGTAACCGACAAATATGCTGAAAATAAAAATCTTGCCGATTACTTTTGAAATAGTCACCGACGAATATGCTGAAAATAAAAATCTTGCCGATTACTTTTGAAATAGTAACCGACGAATGTGCTGAAAATAAATCATGCCGATTACTTTCGAAATAGTAAGCGACGAATATGTTGAAAATAAAAATCTTACCGATTACTTTTAAAATAGTAACCAATGAATGTGCTGAAAATAAAGTCTTGCCGATTACTTTTGAAATAGTAACCGACGAATGTGCTGAAAATAAATCTTGCCGATTACCTTTGAAATAGTAACCGACGAATATGCTGAATATAAAAATTTTGCTGATTACTTTTGAAATAGTAACCGACGAATGTGCAGAAAATAGATCATGTCGATTACTTTTGAAATAGTAACCTACGAATGTGTTGAATATAAAGTCTTGCCGATTACTTTTGAAATAGTAACCGACAAATGTGCTGAAAATAAATCATGCCAATTACTATTGAAATAGTAACCGACAAATGTGCCGAAAATAAAAATCTTGCCGATTAGTTTTGAAATAGTAACCGACGAATGTGCTGAAAATAAATCATGCTGATTACTTTTGAAATAGTAAGCGATGAATATGTTGGAAATAAAAATCTTACCGATTACTTTTAAAAAAGTAACCAATGAATGTGCTGAAAATAAAGTCTTGCCGATTACTTTTCAAATAGTAACCGACGAATATGTTGAAAATAAAAATCTTGCCGATTACTTTTGAAATAGTAACCGACGAATGTGCTGAAAATAAAGTCTTGCCGATTACTTTTAAAATAGTAACCGACAAATATGCTGAAAATAAAAATCTTGCCGATTACTTTTGAAATAGTAACCGACGTACATGCTGAAAATAAAAATCTTGCCGATTACTATTGAAATAGTAACCGACGAATGTGCTGAAAATATAGTCTTGCCGATTAATTCTAAAATAGTAACAGACAAATATGCTAAAAATAAAAATCTTGCCGATTACTTTTGAAATAGTAACCGACGAATGTGCTGAAAATAAATCTTGCTGATTACCTTTGAAATAGTAACCGACGAATATGCTGAATATAAAAATTTTGCGGATTACTTTTGAATTAGTAACCGACGAATGTGCAGAAAATAGATCATGCCGATTACTTTTGAAATAGTAACCGACGAATGTGTTGAATATAAAGTCTTGCCGATTACTTTTGAAATAGTAACCGACAAATGTGCTGAAAATAAATCATGCCAATTACTATTGAAATAGTAACCGACAAATGTGCTGAAAATAAAAGTCTTGCCGATTACTTTTGAAATAGTCACCGACGAATATGCTGAAAATAAAAATCTTGCCGATTACTTTTGAAATAGTCACCGACGAATATGCTGAAAATAAAAATCTTGCCGATTACTTTTGAAATAGTAACCGACGAATGTGCTGAAAATAAATCATGCCGATTACTTTCGAAATAGTAAGCGACGAATATGTTGAAAATAAAAATCGTACCGATTACTTTTAAAATAGTAACCAACGAATGTACTGAAAATAAATCTTGCCGATTACTTTTGAAATAGTAACCGACGAATGTGCTGAAAATAAATCATGCCGATTACTTTTGAAATAGTAAGCGATGAATATGTTGAAAATAAAATTCTTGCCGAATACTTTTGAAATAATAACCGAGGAATGTGCTAAAAATAAAAATCTTGCCGATTACCTTTGAAATAGTAACCGATGAACATGCTGAAAATAAAAATCTTCCCGATTACTTTTGAAAAAGTAACCGACAAATATGCTGAAAATAAAAATCTTGCCGATTACTTTTGAAATAGTCACCGACGAATATGCTGAAAATAAAAATCTTGCCGATTACTTTTGAAATAGTAACCGACGAATGTGCTGAAAATAAATCATGCCGATTACTTTCGAAATAGTAAGCGACGAATATGTTGAAAATAAAAATCTTACCGATTACTTTTAAAATAGTAACCAACGAATGTACTTAAAATAAATCTTGCCGGTTACTTTTGAAATAGTAACCGACGAATGTGCTGAAAATATAGTCTTGCCGATTAATTCTAAAATAGTAACAGACAAATATGCTAAAAACAAAAATCTTGCCGATTACTTTTGAAATAGTAACCGACGAATGTGCTGAAAATAAATCTTGCCGATTACCTTTGAAATAGTAACCGACGAATATGCTGAATATAAAAATTTTGCGGATTACTTTTGAAATAGTAACCGACGAATGTGCAGAAAATAGATCATGCCGATTACTTTTGAAATAGTAACCGACGAATGTGTTGAATATAAAGTCTTGCCGATTACTTTTGAAATAGTAACCGACAAATGTGCTGAAAATAAATCATGCCAATTACTATTGAAATAGTAACCGACAAATGTGCTGAAAATAAAAGTCTTGCCGATTACTTTTGAAATAGTAACCTGACGAATGTGCTGAAAATAAATCATGCCGATTACTTTTGAAATAGTCACCGACGAATATGCTGAAAATAAAAATCTTGCCGATTACTTTTGAAATAGTAACCGACGAATGTGCCGAAAATAAATCATGCCGATTACTTTCGAAATAGTAAGCGACGAATATGTTGAAAATAAAAATCTTACCGATTACTTTTAAAATAGTAACCAACGAATGTACTTAAAATAAATCTTGCCGGTTACTTTTGAAATAGTAACCGACGAATGTGCTGAAAATAAATTATGCCGATTACTTTGGAAATAGTAAGTGACGAATATGTTGAAAATAAAAATCTTACCGATTACTTTTGAAATAGTAACCAACGAATGTGCTGAAAATAAAATCTTGCCGATAACTTTTGAAATAGTAACCGAATAATATGTGCTGAAAATAAATCTTGTCGATTAGTTTTGAAATAGTAACCGACGAATGTGCTGAAAATAAATCATGCTGATTACTTTTGAAATAGTAAGCGACGAATATGTTGAAAATAAAAATCTTGCCGAATACTTTTGAAATAATAACCGAGGAATGTGCTAAAAATAAAAATCTTGCCGATTACCTTTGAAATAGTAACCGATGAACATGCTGAAAATAAAAATCTTCTCGATTACTTTTGAAAAAGTAACCGACAAATATGCTGAAAATAAAAATCTTGCCGATTACTTTTGAAATAGTCACCGACGAATATGCTGAAAATATAAATCTTGCCGATTACTTTTGAAATAGTAACCGACGAATGTGCTGAAAATAAATCATGCCGATTACTTTCGAAATAGTAAGCGACGAATATGTTGAAAATAAAAATCTTACCGATTACTTTTAAAATAGTAACCAATGAATGTGCTGAAAATAAAGTCTTGCCGATTACTTTTGAAATAGTAACCGACGAATGTGCTGAAAATAAATCTTGCCGATTACCGTTGAAATAGTAACCGACGAATATGCTGAATATAAAAATTTTGCTGATTACTTTTGAAATAGTAACCGACGAATGTGCAGAAAATAGATCATGTCGATTACTTTTGAAATAGTAACCTACGAATGTGTTGAATATAAAGTCTTGCCGATTACTTTTGAAATAGTAACCGACGAATGTGCTGAAAATAAATCTTGCCGATTACCTTTGAAATAGTAACCGACGAATATGCTGAATATAAAAATTTTGCGGATTACTTTTGAATTAGTAACCGATGAATGTGCAGAAAATAGATCATGCCGATTACTTTTGAAATAGTAACCGACGAATGTGTTGAATATAAAGTCTTGCCGATTACTTTTGAAATAGTAACCGACAAATGTGCTGAAAATAAATCATGCCAATTACTATTGAAATAGTAACCGACAAATGTGCTGAAAATAAAAGTCTTGCCGATTACTTTTGAAATAGTCACCGACGAATATGCTGAAAATAAAAATCTTGCCGATTACTTTTGAAATAGTCACCGACGAATATGCTGAAAATAAAAATCTTGCCGATTACTTTTGAAATAGTAACCGACGAATGTGCTGAAAATAAATCATGCCGATTACTTTCGAAATAGTAAGCGACGAATATGTTGAAAATAAAAATCGTACCGATTACTTTTAAAATAGTAACCAACGAATGTACTGAAAATAAATCTTGCCGATTACTTTTGAAATAGTAACCGACGAATGTGCTGAAAATAAATCATGCCGATTACTTTTGAAATAGTAAGCGATGAATATGTTGAAAATAAAATTCTTGCCGAATACTTTTGAAATAATAACCGAGGAATGTGCTAAAAATAAAAATCTTGCCGATTACCTTTGAAATAGTAACCGATGAACATGCTGAAAATAAAAATCTTCCCGATTACTTTTGAAAAAGTAACCGACAAATATGCTGAAAATAAAAATCTTGCCGATTACTTTTGAAATAGTCACCGACGAATATGCTGAAAATAAAAATCTTGCCGATTACTTTTGAAATAGTAACCGACGAATGTGCTGAAAATAAATCATGCCGATTACTTTCGAAATAGTAAGCGACGAATATGTTGAAAATAAAAATCTTACCGATTACTTTTAAAATAGTAACCAACGAATGTACTTAAAATAAATCTTGTCGGTTACTTTTGAAATAGTAACCGACGAATGTGCTGAAAATATAGTCTTGCCGATTAATTCTAAAATAGTAACAGACAAATATGCTAAAAACAAAAATCTTGCCGATTACTTTTGAAATAGTAACCGACGAATGTGCTGAAAATAAATCTTGCCGATTACCTTTGAAATAGTAACCGACGAATATGCTGAATATAAAAATTTTGCGGATTACTTTTGAAATAGTAACCGACGAATGTGCAGAAAATAGATCATGCCGATTACTTTTGAAATAGTAACCGACGAATGTGTTGAATATAAAGTCTTGCCGATTACTTTTGAAATAGTAACCGACAAATGTGCTGAAAATAAATCATGCCAATTACTATTGAAATAGTAACCGACAAATGTGCTGAAAATAAAAGTCTTGCCGATTACTTTTGAAATAGTAACCTGACGAATGTGCTGAAAATAAATCATGCCGATTACTTTTGAAATAGTCACCGACGAATATGCTGAAAATAAAAATCTTGCCGATTACTTTTGAAATAGTAACCGACGAATGTGCTGAAAATAAATCATGCCGATTACTTTCGAAATAGTAAGCGACGAATATGTTGAAAATAAAAATCTTACCGATTACTTTTAAAATAGTAACCAACGAATGTACTTAAAATAAATCTTGCCGGTTACTTTTGAAATAGTAACCGACGAATGTGCTGAAAATAAATTATGCCGATTACTTTGGAAATAGTAAGTGACGAATATGTTGAAAATAAAAATCTTACCGATTACTTTTGAAATAGTAACCGACGAATGTGCTGAAAATAAATCTTGCCGATTACCTTTGAAATAGTAACCGACGAATATGCTGAATATAAAAATTTTGCTGATTACTTTTGAAATAGTAACCGACGAATGTGCAGAAAATAGATCATGTCGATTACTTTTGAAATAGTAACCTACGAATGTGTTGAATATAAAGTCTTGCCGATTACTTTTGAAATAGTAACCGACAAATGTGCTGAAAATAAATCATGCCAATTACTATTGAAATAGTAACCGACAAATGTGCTGAAAATAAAAATCTTGCCGATTAGTTTTGAAATAGTAACCGACGAATGTGCTGAAAATAAATCATGCTGATTACTTTTGAAATAGTAAGCGATGAATATGTTGGAAATAAAAATCTTACCGATTACTTTTAAAAAAGTAACCAATGAATGTGCTGAAAATAAAGTCTTGCCGATTACTTTTCAAATAGTAACCGACGAATATGTTGAAAATAAAAATCTTGCCGATTACTTTTGAAATAGTAAACGACGAATGTGCTGAAAATAAAGTCTTGCCGATTACTTTTAAAATAGTAACCGACAAATATGCTGAAAATAAAAATCTTGCCGATTACTTTTGAAATAGTAACCGACGTACATGCTGAAAATAAAAATCTTGCCGATTACTATTGAAATAGTAACCGACGAATGTGCTGAAAATATAGTCTTGCCGATTAATTCTAAAATAGTAACAGACAAATATGCTAAAAATAAAAATCTTGCCGATTACTTTTGAAATAGTAACCGACGAATGTGCTGAAAATAAATCTTGCTGATTACCTTTGAAATAGTAACCGACGAATATGCTGAATATAAAAATTTTGCGGATTACTTTTGAATTAGTAACCGACGAATGTGCAGAAAATAGATCATGCCGATTACTTTTGAAATAGTAACCGACGAATGTGTTGAATATAAAGTCTTGCCGATTACTTTTGAAATAGTAACCGACAAATGTGCTGAAAATAAATCATGCCAATTACTATTGAAATAGTAACCGACAAATGTGCTGAAAATAAAAGTCTTGCCGATTACTTTTGAAATAGTCACCGACGAATATGCTGAAAATAAAAATCTTGCCGATTACTTTTGAAATAGTCACCGACGAATATGCTGAAAATAAAAATCTTGCCGATTACTTTTGAAATAGTAACCGACGAATGTGCTGAAAATAAATCATGCCGATTACTTTCGAAATAGTAAGCGACGAATATGTTGAAAATAAAAATCGTACCGATTACTTTTAAAATAGTAACCAACGAATGTACTGAAAATAAATCTTGCCGATTACTTTTGAAATAGTAACCGACGAATGTGCTGAAAATAAATCATGCCGATTACTTTTGAAATAGTAAGCGATGAATATGTTGAAAATAAAATTCTTGCCGAATACTTTTGAAATAATAACCGAGGAATGTGCTAAAAATAAAAATCTTGCCGATTACCTTTGAAATAGTAACCGATGAACATGCTGAAAATAAAAATCTTCCCGATTACTTTTGAAAAAGTAACCGACAAATATGCTGAAAATAAAAATCTTGCCGATTACTTTTGAAATAGTCACCGACGAATATGCTGAAAATAAAAATCTTGCCGATTACTTTTGAAATAGTAACCGACGAATGTGCTGAAAATAAATCATGCCGATTACTTTCGAAATAGTAAGCGACGAATATGTTGAAAATAAAAATCTTACCGATTACTTTTAAAATAGTAACCAACGAATGTACTTAAAATAAATCTTGCCGGTTACTTTTGAAATAGTAACCGACGAATGTGCTGAAAATATAGTCTTGCCGATTAATTCTAAAATAGTAACAGACAAATATGCTAAAAACAAAAATCTTGCCGATTACTTTTGAAATAGTAACCGACGAATGTGCTGAAAATAAATCTTGCCGATTACCTTTGAAATAGTAACCGACGAATATGCTGAATATAAAAATTTTGCGGATTACTTTTGAAATAGTAACCGACGAATGTGCAGAAAATAGATCATGCCGATTACTTTTGAAATAGTAACCGACGAATGTGTTGAATATAAAGTCTTGCCGATTACTTTTGAAATAGTAACCGACAAATGTGCTGAAAATAAATCATGCCAATTACTATTGAAATAGTAACCGACAAATGTGCTGAAAATAAAAGTCTTGCCGATTACTTTTGAAATAGTAACCTGACGAATGTGCTGAAAATAAATCATGCCGATTACTTTTGAAATAGTCACCGACGAATATGCTGAAAATAAAAATCTTGCCGATTACTTTTGAAATAGTAACCGACGAATGTGCCGAAAATAAATCATGCCGATTACTTTCGAAATAGTAAGCGACGAATATGTTGAAAATAAAAATCTTACCGATTACTTTTAAAATAGTAACCAACGAATGTACTTAAAATAAATCTTGCCGGTTACTTTTGAAATAGTAACCGACGAATGTGCTGAAAATAAATTATGCCGATTACTTTGGAAATAGTAAGTGACGAATATGTTGAAAATAAAAATCTTACCGATTACTTTTGAAATAGTAACCAACGAATGTGCTGAAAATAAAGTCTTGCCGATAACTTTTGAAATAGTAACCGAATAATATGTGCTGAAAATAAATCTTGTCGATTAGTTTTGAAATAGTAACCGACGAATGTGCTGAAAATAAATCATGCTGATTACTTTTGAAATAGTAAGCGACGAATATGTTGAAAATAAAAATCTTGCCGAATACTTTTGAAATAATAACCGAGGAATGTGCTAAAAATAAAAATCTTGCCGATTACCTTTGAAATAGTAACCGATGAACATGCTGAAAATAAAAATCTTCCCGATTACTTTTGAAAAAGTAACCGACAAATATGCTGAAAATAAAAATCTTGCCGATTACTTTTGAAATAGTCACCGACGAATATGCTGAAAATATAAATCTTGCCGATTACTTTTGAAATAGTAACCGACGAATGTGCTGAAAATAAATCATGCCGATTACTTTCGAAATAGTAAGCGACGAATATGTTGAAAATAAAAATCTTACCGATTACTTTTAAAATAGTAACCAATGAATGTGCTGAAAATAAAGTCTTGCCGATTACTTTTGAAATAGTAACCGACGAATGTGCTGAAAATAAATCTTGCTGATTACCGTTGAAATAGTAACCGACGAATATGCTGAATATAAAAATTTTGCTGATTACTTTTGAAATAGTAACCGACGAATGTGCAGAAAATAGATCATGTCGATTACTTTTGAAATAGTAACCTACGAATGTGTTGAATATAAAGTCTTGCCGATTACTTTTGAAATAGTAACCGACGAATGTGCTGAAAATAAATCTTGCCGATTACCTTTGAAATAGTAACCGACGAATATGCTGAATATAAAAATTTTGCGGATTACTTTTGAATTAGTAACCGATGAATGTGCAGAAAATAGATCATGCCGATTACTTTTGAAATAGTAACCGACGAATGTGTTGAATATAAAGTCTTGCCGATTACTTTTGAAATAGTAACCGACAAATGTGCTGAAAATAAATCATGCCAATTACTATTGAAATAGTAACCGACAAATGTGCTGAAAATAAAAGTCTTGCCGATTACTTTTGAAATAGTCACCGACGAATATGCTGAAAATAAAAATCTTGCCGATTACTTTTGAAATAGTCACCGACGAATATGCTGAAAATAAAAATCTTGCCGATTACTTTTGAAATAGTAACCGACGAATGTGCTGAAAATAAATCATGCCGATTACTTTCGAAATAGTAAGCGACGAATATGTTGAAAATAAAAATCGTACCGATTACTTTTAAAATAGTAACCAACGAATGTACTGAAAATAAATCTTGCCGATTACTTTTGAAATAGTAACCGACGAATGTGCTGAAAATAAATCATGCCGATTACTTTTGAAATAGTAAGCGATGAATATGTTGAAAATAAAATTCTTGCCGAATACTTTTGAAATAATAACCGAGGAATGTGCTAAAAATAAAAATCTTGCCGATTACCTTTGAAATAGTAACCGATGAACATGCTGAAAATAAAAATCTTCCCGATTACTTTTGAAAAAGTAACCGACAAATATGCTGAAAATAAAAATCTTGCCGATTACTTTTGAAATAGTCACCGACGAATATGCTGAAAATAAAAATCTTGCCGATTACTTTTGAAATAGTAACCGACGAATGTGCTGAAAATAAATCATGCCGATTACTTTCGAAATAGTAAGCGACGAATATGTTGAAAATAAAAATCTTACCGATTACTTTTAAAATAGTAACCAACGAATGTACTTAAAATAAATCTTGTCGGTTACTTTTGAAATAGTAACCGACGAATGTGCTGAAAATATAGTCTTGCCGATTAATTCTAAAATAGTAACAGACAAATATGCTAAAAACAAAAATCTTGCCGATTACTTTTGAAATAGTAACCGACGAATGTGCTGAAAATAAATCTTGCCGATTACCTTTGAAATAGTAACCGACGAATATGCTGAATATAAAAATTTTGCGGATTACTTTTGAAATAGTAACCGACGAATGTGCAGAAAATAGATCATGCCGATTACTTTTGAAATAGTAACCGACGAATGTGTTGAATATAAAGTCTTGCCGATTACTTTTGAAATAGTAACCGACAAATGTGCTGAAAATAAATCATGCCAATTACTATTGAAATAGTAACCGACAAATGTGCTGAAAATAAAAGTCTTGCCGATTACTTTTGAAATAGTAACCTGACGAATGTGCTGAAAATAAATCATGCCGATTACTTTTGAAATAGTCACCGACGAATATGCTGAAAATAAAAATCTTGCCGATTACTTTTGAAATAGTAACCGACGAATGTGCTGAAAATAAATCATGCCGATTACTTTCGAAATAGTAAGCGACGAATATGTTGAAAATAAAAATCTTACCGATTACTTTTAAAATAGTAACCAACGAATGTACTTAAAATAAATCTTGCCGGTTACTTTTGAAATAGTAACCGACGAATGTGCTGAAAATAAATTATGCCGATTACTTTGGAAATAGTAAGTGACGAATATGTTGAAAATAAAAATCTTACCGATTACTTTTGAAATAGTAACCAACGAATGTGCTGAAAATAAAGTCTTGCCGATAACTTTTGAAATAGTAACCGAATAATATGTGCTGAAAATAAATCTTGTCGATTAGTTTTGAAATAGTAACCGACGAATGTGCTGAAAATAAATCATGCTGATTACTTTTGAAATAGTAAGCGACGAATATGTTGAAAATAAAAATCTTGCCGAATACTTTTGAAATAATAACCGAGGAATGTGCTAAAAATAAAAATCTTGCCGATTACCTTTGAAATAGTAACCGATGAACATGCTGAAAATAAAAATCTTCCCGATTACTTTTGAAAAAGTAACCGACAAATATGCTGAAAATAAAAATCTTGCCGATTACTTTTGAAATAGTCACCGACGAATATGCTGAAAATATAAATCTTGCCGATTACTTTTGAAATAGTAACCGACGAATGTGCTGAAAATAAATCATGCCGATTACTTTCGAAATAGTAAGCGACGAATATGTTGAAAATAAAAATCTTACCGATTACTTTTAAAATAGTAACCAATGAATGTGCTGAAAATAAAGTCTTGCCGATTACTTTTGAAATAGTAACCGACGAATGTGCTGAAAATAAATCTTGCCGATTACCGTTGAAATAGTAACCGACGAATATGCTGAATATAAAAATTTTGCTGATTACTTTTGAAATAGTAACCGACGAATGTGCAGAAAATAGATCATGTCGATTACTTTTGAAATAGTAACCTACGAATGTGTTGAATATAAAGTCTTGCCGATTACTTTTGAAATAGTAACCGACGAATGTGCTGAAAATAAATCTTGCCGATTACCTTTGAAATAGTAACCGACGAATATGCTGAATATAAAAATTTTGCGGATTACTTTTGAATTAGTAACCGATGAATGTGCAGAAAATAGATCATGCCGATTACTTTTGAAATAGTAACCGACGAATGTGTTGAATATAAAGTCTTGCCGATTACTTTTGAAATAGTAACCGACAAATGTGCTGAAAATAAATCATGCCAATTACTATTGAAATAGTAACCGACAAATGTGCTGAAAATAAAAGTCTTGCCGATTACTTTTGAAATAGTCACCGACGAATATGCTGAAAATAAAAATCTTGCCGATTACTTTTGAAATAGTCACCGACGAATATGCTGAAAATAAAAATCTTGCCGATTACTTTTGAAATAGTAACCGACGAATGTGCTGAAAATAAATCATGCCGATTACTTTTGAAATAGTAAGCGACGAATATGTTGAAAATAAAAATCGTACCGATTACTTTTAAAATAGTAACCAACGAATGTACTGAAAATAAATCTTGCCGATTACTTTTGAAATAGTAACCGACGAATGTGCTGAAAATAAATCATGCCGATTACTTTTGAAATAGTAAGCGATGAATATGTTGAAAATAAAATTCTTGTCGAATACTTTTGAAATAATAACCGAGGAATGTGCTAAAAATAAAAATCTTGCCGATTACCTTTGAAATAGTAACCGATGAACATGCTGAAAATAAAAATCTTCCCGATTACTTTTGAAAAAGTAACCGACAAATATGCTGAAAATAAAAATCTTGCCGATTACTTTTGAAATAGTCACCGACGAATATGCTGAAAATAAAAATCTTGCCGATTACTTTTGAAATAGTAACCGACGAATGTGCTGAAAATAAATCATGCCGATTACTTTCGAAATAGTAAGCGACGAATATGTTGAAAATAAAAATCTTACCGATTACTTTTAAAATAGTAACCAACGAATGTACTTAAAATAAATCTTGTCGGTTACTTTTGAAATAGTAACCGACGAATGTGCTGAAAATATAGTCTTGCCGATTAATTCTAAAATAGTAACAGACAAATATGCTAAAAACAAAAATCTTGCCGATTACTTTTGAAATAGTAACCGACGAATGTGCTGAAAATAAATCTTGCCGATTACCTTTGAAATAGTAACCGACGAATATGCTGAATATAAAAATTTTGCGGATTACTTTTGAAATAGTAACCGACGAATGTGCAGAAAATAGATCATGCCGATTACTTTTGAAATAGTAACCGACGAATGTGTTGAATATAAAGTCTTGCCGATTACTTTTGAAATAGTAACCGACAAATGTGCTGAAAATAAATCATGCCAATTACTATTGAAATAGTAACCGACAAATGTGCTGAAAATAAAAGTCTTGCCGATTACTTTTGAAATAGTAACCTGACGAATGTGCTGAAAATAAATCATGCCGATTACTTTTGAAATAGTCACCGACGAATATGCTGAAAATAAAAATCTTGCCGATTACTTTTGAAATAGTAACCGACGAATGTGCTGAAAATAAATCATGCCGATTACTTTCGAAATAGTAAGCGACGAATATGTTGAAAATAAAAATCTTACCGATTACTTTTAAAATAGTAACCAACGAATGTACTTAAAATAAATCTTGCCGGTTACTTTTGAAATAGTAACCGACGAATGTGCTGAAAATAAATTATGCCGATTACTTTGGAAATAGTAAGTGACGAATATGTTGAAAATAAAAATCTTACCGATTACTTTTGAAATAGTAACCAACGAATGTGCTGAAAATAAAGTCTTGCCGATAACTTTTGAAATAGTAACCGAATAATATGTGCTGAAAATAAATCTTGTCGATTAGTTTTGAAATAGTAACCGACGAATGTGCTGAAAATAAATCATGCTGATTACTTTTGAAATAGTAAGCGACGAATATGTTGAAAATAAAAATCTTGCCGAATACTTTTGAAATAATAACCGAGGAATGTGCTAAAAATAAAAATCTTGCCGATTACCTTTGAAATAGTAACCGATGAACATGCTGAAAATAAAAATCTTCCCGATTACTTTTGAAAAAGTAACCGACAAATATGCTGAAAATAAAAATCTTGCCGATTACTTTTGAAATAGTCACCGACGAATATGCTGAAAATAAAAATCTTGCCGATTACTTTTGAAATAGTAACCGACGAATGTGCTGAAAATAAATCATGCCGATTACTTTCGAAATAGTAAGCGACGAATATGTTGAAAATAAAAATCTTACCGATTACTTTTAAAATAGTAACCAACGAATGTACTGAAAATAAATCTTGCCGATTACTTTTGAAATAGTAACCGACGAATGTGCTGAAAATAAATCATGCCGATTACTTTTGAAATAGTAAGCGATGAATATGTTGAAAATAAAATTCTTGCCGAATACTTTTGAAATAATAACCGAGGAATGTGCTAAAAATAAAAATCTTGCCGATTACCTTTGAAATAGTAACCGATGAACATGCTGAAAATAAAAATCTTCCCGATTACTTTTGAAAAAGTAACCGACAAATATGCTGAAAATAAAAATCTTGCCGATTACTTTTGAAATAGTCACCGACGAATATGCTGAAAATAAAAATCTTGCCGATTACTTTTGAAATAGTAACCGACGAATGTGCTGAAAATAAATCATGCCGATTACTTTCGAAATAGTAAGCGACGAATATGTTGAAAATAAAAATCTTACCGATTACTTTTAAAATAGTAACCAACGAATGTACTTAAAATAAATCTTGTCGGTTACTTTTGAAATAGTAACCGACGAATGTGCTGAAAATATAGTCTTGCCGATTAATTCTAAAATAGTAACAGACAAATATGCTAAAAACAAAAATCTTGCCGATTACTTTTGAAATAGTAACCGACGAATGTGCTGAAAATAAATCTTGCCGATTACCTTTGAAATAGTAACCGACGAATATGCTGAATATAAAAATTTTGCGGATTACTTTTGAAATAGTAACCGACGAATGTGCAGAAAATAGATCATGCCGATTACTTTTGAAATAGTAACCGACGAATGTGTTGAATATAAAGTCTTGCCGATTACTTTTGAAATAGTAACCGACAAATGTGCTGAAAATAAATCATGCCAATTACTATTGAAATAGTAACCGACAAATGTGCTGAAAATAAAAGTCTTTCCGATTACTTTTGAAATAGTAACCTGACGAATGTGCTGAAAATAAATCATGCCGATTACTTTTGAAATAGTCACCGACGAATATGCTGAAAATAAAAATCTTGCCGATTACTTTTGAAATAGTAACCGACGAATGTGCTGAAAATAAATCATGCCGATTACTTTCGAAATAGTAAGCGACGAATATGTTGAAAATAAAAATCTTACCGATTACTTTTAAAATAGTAACCAACGAATGTACTTAAAATAAATCTTGCCGGTTACTTTTGAAATAGTAACCGACGAATGTGCTGAAAATAAATTATGCCGATTACTTTGGAAATAGTAAGTGACGAATATGTTGAAAATAAAAATCTTACCGATTACTTTTGAAATAGTAACCAACGAATGTGCTGAAAATAAAGTCTTGCCGATAACTTTTGAAATAGTAACCGAATAATATGTGCTGAAAATAAATCTTGTCGATTAGTTTTGAAATAGTAACCGACGAATGTGCTGAAAATAAATCATGCTGATTACTTTTGAAATAGTAAGCGACGAATATGTTGAAAATAAAAATCTTGCCGAATACTTTTGAAATAATAACCGAGGAATGTGCTAAAAATAAAAATCTTGCCGATTACCTTTGAAATAGTAACCGATGAACATGCTGAAAATAAAAATCTTCCCGATTACTTTTGAAAAAGTAACCGACAAATATGCTGAAAATAAAAATCTTGCCGATTACTTTTGAAATAGTCACCGACGAATATGCTGAAAATAAAAATCTTGCCGATTACTTTTGAAATAGTAACCGACGAATGTGCTGAAAATAAATCATGCCGATTACTTTCGAAATAGTAAGCGACGAATATGTTGAAAATAAAAATCTTACCGATTACTTTTAAAATAGTAACCAATGAATGTGCTGAAAATAAAGTCTTGCCGATTACTTTTGAAATAGTAACCGACGAATGTGCTGAAAATAAATCTTGCCGATTACCGTTGAAATAGTAACCGACGAATATGCTGAATATAAAAATTTTGCTGATTACTTTTGAAATAGTAACCGACGAATGTGCAGAAAATAGATCATGTCGATTACTTTTGAAATAGTAACCTACGAATGTGTTGAATATAAAGTCTTGCCGATTACTTTTGAAATAGTAACCGACGAATGTGCTGAAAATAAATCATGCCGATTACTTTCGAAATAGTAAGCGACGAATATGTTGAAAATAAAAATCGTACCGATTACTTTTAAAATAGTAACCAACGAATGTACTGAAAATAAATCTTGCCGATTACTTTTGAAATAGTAACCGACGAATGTGCTGAAAATAAATCATGCCGATTACTTTTGAAATAGTAAGCGATGAATATGTTGAAAATAAAATTCTTGCCGAATACTTTTGAAATAATAACCGAGGAATGTGCTAAAAATAAAAATCTTGCCGATTACCTTTGAAATAGTAACCGATGAACATGCTGAAAATAAAAATCTTCCCGATTACTTTTGAAAAAGTAACCGACAAATATGCTGAAAATAAAAATCTTGCCGATTACTTTTGAAATAGTCACCGACGAATATGCTGAAAATAAAAATCTTGCCGATTACTTTTGAAATAGTAACCGACGAATGTGCTGAAAATAAATCATGCCGATTACTTTCGAAATAGTAAGCGACGAATATGTTGAAAATAAAAATCTTACCGATTACTTTTAAAATAGTAACCAATGAATGTGCTGAAAATAAAGTCTTGCTGATTACTTTTGAAATAGTAACCGACGAATGTGCTGAAAATAAATCTTGCCGATTACCTTTGAAATAGTAACCGACGAATATGCTGAATATAAAAATTTTGCTGATTACTTTTGAAATAGTAACCGACGAATGTGCAGAAAATAGATCATGTCGATTACTTTTGAAATAGTAACCTACGAATGTGTTGAATATAAAGTCTTGCCGATTACTTTTGAAATAGTAACCGACAAATGTGCTGAAAATAAATCATGCCAATTACTATTGAAATAGTAACCGACAAATGTGCTGAAAATAAAAATCTTGCCGATTAGTTTTGAAATAGTAACCGACGAATGTGCTGAAAATAAATCATGCTGATTACTTTTGAAATAGTAAGCGATGAATATGTTGGAAATAAAAATCTTACCGATTACTTTTAAAAAAGTAACCAATGAATGTGCTGAAAATAAAGTCTTGCCGATTACTTTTCAAATAGTAACCGACGAATATGTTGAAAATAAAAATCTTGCCGATTACTTTTGAAATAGTAACCGACGAATGTGCTGAAAATAAAGTCTTGCCGATTACTTTTAAAATAGTAACCGACAAATATGCTGAAAATAAAAATCTTGCCGATTACTTTTGAAATAGTAACCGACGTACATGCTGAAAATAAAAATCTTGCCGATTACTATTGAAATAGTAACCGACGAATGTGCTGAAAATATAGTCTTGCCGATTAATTCTAAAATAGTAACAGACAAATATGCTAAAAATAAAAATCTTGCCGATTACTTTTGAAATAGTAACCGACGAATGTGCTGAAAATAAATCTTGCCGATTACCTTTGAAATAGTAACCGACGAATATGCTGAATATAAAAATTTTGCGGATTACTTTTGAATTAGTAACCGACGAATGTGCAGAAAATAGATCATGCCGATTACTTTTGAAATAGTAACCGACGAATGTGTTGAATATAAAGTCTTGCCGATTACTTTTGAAATAGTAACCGACAAATGTGCTGAAAATAAATCATGCCAATTACTATTGAAATAGTAACCGACAAATGTGCTGAAAATAAAAGTCTTGCCGATTACTTTTGAAATAGTCACCAACGAATATGCTGAAAATAAAAATCTTGCCGATTACTTTTGAAATAGTCACCGACGAATATGCTGAAAATAAAAATCTTGCCGATTACTTTTGAAATAGTAACCGACGAATGTGCTGAAAATAAATCATGCCGATTACTTTCGAAATAGTAAGCGACGAATATGTTGAAAATAAAAATCGTACCGATTACTTTTAAAATAGTAACCAACGAATGTACTGAAAATAAATCTTGCCGATTACTTTTGAAATAGTAACCGACGAATGTGCTGAAAATAAATCATGCCGATTACTTTTGAAATAGTAAGCGATGAATATGTTGAAAATAAAATTCTTGCCGAATACTTTTGAAATAATAACCGAGGAATGTGCTAAAAATAAAAATCTTGCCGATTACCTTTGAAATAGTAACCGATGAACATGCTGAAAATAAAAATCTTCCCGATTACTTTTGAAAAAGTAACCGACAAATATGCTGAAAATAAAAATCTTGCCGATTACTTTTGAAATAGTCACCGACGAATATGCTGAAAATAAAAATCTTGCCGGTTACTTTTGAAATAGTAACCGACGAATGTGCTGAAAATAAATCATGCCGATTACTTTCGAAATAGTAAGCGACGAATATGTTGAAAATAAAAATCTTACCGATTACTTTTAAAATAGTAACCAACGAATGTACTTAAAATAAATCTTGCCGGTTACTTTTGAAATAGTAACCGACGAATGTGCTGAAAATATAGTCTTGCCGATTAATTCTAAAATAGTAACAGACAAATATGCTAAAAACAAAAATCTTGCCGATTACTTTTGAAATAGTAACCGACGAATGTGCTGAAAATAAATCTTGCCGATTACCTTTGAAATAGTAACCGACGAATATGCTGAATATAAAAATTTTGCGGATTACTTTTGAAATAGTAACCGACGAATTTGCAGAAAATAGATCATGCCGATTACTTTTGAAATAGTAACCGACGAATGTGTTGAATATAAAGTCTTGCCGATTACTTTTGAAATAGTAACCGACAAATGTGCTGAAAATAAATCATGCCAATTACTATTGAAATAGTAACCGACAAATGTGCTGAAAATAAAAGTCTTGCCGATTACTTTTGAAATAGTAACCTGACGAATGTGCTGAAAATAAATCATGCCGATTACTTTTGAAATAGTCACCGACGAATATGCTGAAAATAAAAATCTTGCCGATTACTTTTGAAATAGTAACCGACGAATGTGCTGAAAATAAATCATGCCGATTACTTTCGAAATAGTAAGCGACGAATATGTTGAAAATAAAAATCTTACCGATTACTTTTAAAATAGTAACCAACGAATGTACTTAAAATAAATCTTGCCGGTTACTTTTGAAATAGTAACCGACGAATGTGCTGAAAATAAATTATGCCGATTACTTTGGAAATAGTAAGTGACGAATATGTTGAAAATAAAAATCTTACCGATTACTTTTGAAATAGTAACCAACGAATGTGCTGAAAATAAAGTCTTGCCGATAACTTTTGAAATAGTAACCGAATAATATGTGCTGAAAATAAATCTTGTCGATTAGTTTTGAAATAGTAACCGACGAATGTGCTGAAAATAAATCATGCTGATTACTTTTGAAATAGTAAGCGACGAATATGTTGAAAATAAAAATCTTGCCGAATACTTTTGAAATAATAACCGAGGAATGTGCTAAAAATAAAAATCTTGCCGATTACCTTTGAAATAGTAACCGATGAACATGCTGAAAATAAAAATCTTCCCGATTACTTTTGAAAAAGTAACCGACAAATATGCTGAAAATAAAAATCTTGCCGATTACTTTTGAAATAGTCACCGACGAATATGCTGAAAATAAAAATCTTGCCGATTACTTTTGAAATAGTAACCGACGAATGTGCTGAAAATAAATCATGCCGATTACTTTCGAAATAGTAAGCGACGAATATGTTGAAAATAAAAATCTTACCGATTACTTTTAAAATAGTAACCAATGAATGTGCTGAAAATAAAGTCTTGTCGATTACTTTTGAAATAGTAACCGACGAATGTGCTGAAACTAAATCTTGCCGATTACCTTTGAAATAGTAACCGACGAATATGCTGAATATAAAAATTTTGCTGATTACTTTTGAAATAGTAACCGACGAATGTGCAGAAAATAGATCATGTCGATTACTTTTGAAATAGTAACCTACGAATGTGTTGAATATAAAGTCTTGCCGATTACTTTTGAAATAGTAACCGACAAATGTGCTGAAAATAATTCATGCCAATTACTATTGAAATAGTAACTGACAAATGTGCTGAAAATAAAAATCTTGCCGATTAGTTTTGAAATAGTAACCGACGAATGTGCTGAAAATAAATCATGCTGATTACTTTTGAAATAGTAAGTGTAACACCCCGTTCCCGAAATAACGTAATAATAATATTACTAATAATCAAAATCAGAGTAATTCAACTTAACAACGGAGTATCACACTTCTTTTTCAAAATCATTTAAATAGAATATAAAAACTATTTAAAACCAACATACATTATCATCATATTAAAAATTCTGCAGCGGAAAATCTCTATATAAAATCATGTTCAACAACTACATCATAAATCTTGGCACAGAGGCCGTCAACATAATAAAATTATTCAACAATAGAATCTCAACAACATTTTCTTCAAAGAAATGATACATAAGGAATACAAGAAAGATAACGTTTCCCCATCCCTATTATGTATCAGAGCCCTAGACTCAAGAGCCAGCACCGCTAGTCTTCGCTACCTGCACTTGCCCACAAGGCGGCAATTCCAGCAGGAGGGGTGAGTTCACAAATCAAAAGTAAATATACAGATATATGAATCATCAAAGTAAATTGAAACAACAACAATTCATAACAACTTGCAACAGCAACACCATCAATATCATCTCAACTTATTAACTTAAATTCATCTTTGATTCATATCTACAACAACAACAACAACATTTGTGGCGACATCTCACCAACATCATTTCCCAAAGGACAATTCACACCTACAACTAATGCAAGACTCCATAAACATCTAATGCATTATGCATGTGGTACCAACTACGCGCGTTGAATGCTAAGCATTCCAGGGCAATCAGCCCCCAACAATTTGGATGGTTAAAGCATCCCAGGGCAATAAGCCCCCAACAGGTGAACGATAAAGCGTTCCAGGGCAATAAGCCCCCAACAGTGAATGATAAACATTCCAGGGCAATAAGCCCCCAACAAATGCAAATGAGTATGAAATGACTCTATGGTGTATGTCAGCATACAACACAACATCTTAATGGAGCATATCAGCATGCAACCAACAACAACAACAACTTAGGATACCCTCCCCAACTGGACAATAGCACTCAACAATCGACAAGGCAATTCAACTTAGCAAGTATAATTATTTGCACATAAGCATACATAATTCCATCTAATCATCTTCGTAATATAGTTTTTATCATCCAAATAATTCTTAAAAATTATAATAAACATCTTAGAAAGCTTAGGTTTGGGTTTGGAACATCTTAGAAAAATCACGTTATGGGTCGCACAGGACCCAGCACGCTTAAGCGAGCAGCTGCACGCTTAAGCGAGCCAAAACACGAAGGTTGGGTTCTTGTTCGCTTACTGCACGCTTACGGTACGCTTGAGCGTGCGCACTATGGTCTGGGAAAAGATTCAGCACGCTTAAGCGAGCAGCTGCACGCTTAAGCGTCCAAAAAGACGTAAGTTTGGTTTTGCTCGCTAGCTGCACGCTTGCAGCACGCTTAAGCGAGCAGGTCTCAGGTTCAGCAAAACAGTTGCGATAACAGCATAGTTCTAACCCAAAAATCCCAACTTTGATCCCTCAATCACCCAAAATGATTTTTGAACAATGTTATGGGTTCATTATACGACAAAACAACAGAAACATCTCATAACAACAACATTACAACGCAATTCATCAGAAAAATGAGCAATTCATCATGTTCTTAAACCTAATTCCAAAACTACCAATTTCAATCCATTTTCCTGAAATCATACATGTATATATCAACAATTGAAATGCTAGCCCACCCTTACCTTAATTCAGCGAAAATCTACAGCAATTGATCAGATTCTCTCTTCCTAGCTCTTCCCTCTTGGTTCTTCTCTTTTCTCCCAAAACTCTGTTTCTTTTGTTTTACTGATACGTGCTCTTTTCTTTTCTTTCCTTACTGGCTTCCCTATTTCCTTACAAAGTGTAACTCCTTTTCTTTCTTTATTCCCTCACTTAAATTTTCTTTTAATCTCCATTAACCCCCTTAAACTCTACTAATTCTAAATAATTACTAATTCCTCCTAAATTACTTAAATAACAAAAATCACACAAATAATTATATGATAAATAACAACACTTCAAATTATTCACATAAATCACATAAATTATATAAAATACATAAAACATATTAAATCAACCAAAATAATAAAATATCAACTAGGGCGTTACAACTCTCCCCAACTTAGAGAATTTCGTCCTCGAAATAATACCTTAAGCAACAAACAACTCAGGATAGGACTCTTGCATCTTGCTCTCCAACTCCCAAGTTAAACTCTCACCGGTTACACCGCCCCAAACAACTCTAACCAGAGGTATTTCCTTGCCTCTCAACTGCTTCACCTTGCGATCATCAATCCTCAACGGCAAAGTCTCAACAGTAAGATTATCTCTAACCTGCACATCATCCCTAGGAATAACATGCGAAGGATCTGCTACATACTTTCTCAACTGCGAGACATGAAACACATCATGCAAGTTCGATAGATGTGGTGGCAATCCAATCCGATACGCCACGGTTCCAACTCTTTCGGAAATCTGATAAGGACCAATGAACTTTGGAGTCAACTTCTTCGACTTCAATGCACGTCCTACACCCGTCATCGGAGTAACCCTCAAAAACACATGCTCACCCTCCTGAAACTCAAGGGCTTTTCTCCTTTTATCATGATAACTCTTCTGACGATCTTGAGATGCTTTCATCTTTTCTCTTATCATCTTGACCTTTTCCGTAGTCTGCTGCACTAACTCAGGTCCTAACACAATACTTTCACCCGACTCAAACCAACATAGAGGAGTTCTACACCTTCGACCATACAAAGCTTCGAACGGTGCCATACCAATACTCGAATGGTAACTATTGTTATAAGTAAACTCTATCAACGGCAAGTGGCTGTCCCAAGCTCCACCTTGCTCGAGTACACACACCCTCAACAAATCTTCTAAGGATTGGATAGTCCTCTCCGACTGACCATCTGTCTGCGGATGATAAGCCGAACTCAGCCTCAATCTCGAACCCAATGCATCTTGCAAACTCTTCCAAAACCTTGATGTAAACCTCGGATCTCTATCCGACACAATACTAGATGGAACACCGTGCAATTTCACAATGTCACGGATGTAGATCTCCGCCAACTGAGCTACCGGATAAGTAATGTTGATCGGAATAAAGTGCGCCGACTTAGTCAACCTGTCGACCACGACCCAAATGGCATCATGCCCCCTTGAAGTATTCGGCAAACTTGTTACAAAATCCATCGAAATGCTATCCCACTTCCATTCAGGTACATCTAGCGGAGTCAACAGCCCTGCAGGCTTCTGGTGCTCAACCTTAGACTTCTGGCAAGTCAAACATGCATACACAAACTGAGCAACATCCCTCTTCAAACCGGACCACCAAAACAATTTCTTCAGGTCATGATACATTTTTGTAGCTCCAGGATGAATACTCAAACTACTCTTGTGACTTTCTTCTAAGATCAACTTTTTCAAATCTTCATCATCCGGAATACAAATCCTTCCTCTAAACCTCAACACACCTTGGTCATCGACCTTGAAGTCACCATCCACATTCGGATCACTAGCAGCCATTAAATCCACAAATTTAACATCAAGCTTCTGCGCCTCTTTGATGTCATTCAAGAAATCACTATTTATCTTCAGCATGCCTAACCGCACACTCTGAGGCGATCTTTCACAAACAAGACTCAAGTCCCTAAACTGTTCAAGCAACTCGAACTCTTTCATCATCAATGCCGACATATGCAATGTCTTTCTACTCAACGCATCAGCCACAACATTAGCTTTACCAGGATGGTAATTCAAACCAAAATCATAGTCCTTAAGTAACTCAAGCCACCTTCTCTGCCTCATGTTCAACTCCTTCTGATCAAACAGGTACTTTAAACTTTTATGGTCGCTAAACACTTCAAATCTGGAACCATACAAATAGTGCCTCCAAATCTTCAACACAAACACCACGGCTGCCAATTCTAGATCATGCGTAGGATAATTCTTCTCATGCACTCTCAGCTGCCTAGAAGCATACGCTACCACCTTGCCATCTTGCATCAAAACACCACCCAATCCCAGCTTAGATGCATCACAATACACAACAAAAGGCTCTTCTGGCTTTGGCAAAATCAAAATAGGAGCAGTCGTCAACCTTTGCTTCAACTTATTGAAACTACTCTCACAACTAGCATCCCACACAAATGCTTTACCTTTACAAGTCAGCTGCGTCAAAGGAAGTGCCAACTTCGAAAATCCTTCAATAAATCTGCGGTAATAACCAGCCAAACCAAGAAAACTTCTTACCTCAGTAACTGACTTTGGTGTCTCCCACTGCGACACGGCATCAACCTTCGAAGGATCTACAGCAATACCATTACCAGAAATAATGTGGCCAAGAAAACTTACTTCATTCAGCCAGAACTCGCACTTGGATAACTTGGCATACAATTTCTTCTCTTTCAGCACCTGCAAAACAATCTTCAAGTGCTCTGCATGCTCAACTTCAGTCTTAGAATAAATCAAGATGTCATCAATAAAGACCACTACGAACTGATCCAGATACTCATGAAAAATTCTATTCATGTATTCCATAAACACACCAGGTGCATTCGTCACACCGAAAGGCATCACCTTATATTCATAATGACCATACCGCGTCCTAAACGCTGTCTTTTGCATATCCTCATCCTTCACCTTTATCTGATGGTAACCTGACCTCAAATCAATCTTACTGAACACACGGGCACCCACTAGTTGATCCATCAAATCATCTATCCTCGGTAGTGGATACCTATTCTTAATAGTCACCTTATTCAGCTGACGGTAATCAATACACAACCGCATGCTACCATCCTTCTTCTTTACCAACAACACCGGCGCTCCCCACGGTGAAACACTTGGTCTCACAAACTTCTTGTCAAGCAAGTCTTCTAATTGTTTCTTTAACTCAGCTAACTCCGAAGCTGACATACGGTAAGGAGCCATCGACACAGGCTTCGTACCCGGCACCAGGTCTATCGAAAATTCCACTTCTCTCTCTGGTGGCACATCTGGAATTTCATCAGGGAAAACTTCAGGAAATTCCTTCACAACAGGCAGCCTATCAATTACAGCTTGATTCTCCACCGACAAGAATGCCAACAAAGAAAACATCAACACACCATCTTGTTCTAACCGCTTCATCTCTTTAGTGGATAAAAATTCTGTTCCACTCTCTCCTTCAGCAGAAGAAAACCGCACAGTCTTCGTAAAACAATTGATCAGGACATGATTGTACTCTAACCAATTCATCCCCAATATTACATCCATTCCCACTAACGGCAAACAGACAAGGTCCACCTCAAAATCTCTACCAAATACAGACAACGGACAACTTAAACAAACAAGGGAAGTAGTTACTGAACCCTTAGCTGGAGTTTCAACAACCATCTCCCCATTCATATCAGACATAATCAAACCCAATCTTTGTGCACAATCAATAGCAATGAAACAATGCGTTGCACCAGTATCTATAATAGCAATTAAAGGAGTACCACTAAAGAAACAAGTACCTCTAATAAGTCGATCCTCCTGATCGGTCTGAGTACCGGTCAAGGCAAAAACCCTACCACTGGTCTGCGCCTTCTTAGGCTTAGTGCACTGAGAACCAATGTGACCTTCTTCATTGCAGTTGAAACAAACAATGTCCCCACGCTTGCATTCGGTGACAGTGTGGCCCTTCTTTCCGCATCTGAAACATTTCTTCTCATCACGGGTACAAGCATTGCTCTTGTGGCCTTTCACACCACACTTATAACAAACCACTTCGACAGGAGCATCTCTACGTGCAGGCCTCCTCTCATCATGCATTCTCTGTTTGCCCTTGTCAGCTGGGGCACTATAAGGCTTTGGGCGACTCTGCTGCCCCTTTCCTCTACGGTCATTCATTATCTTATAGTGAGCTTTAGTGTCCTCTTCATAAATACGGCAGCTGCTCACCAACTCAGAGAAGTCTCTGATCTTCTGATAACCAATGGCCCGCTTGATATCAGCTCGCAGACCATTTTCAAACTTAATACATTTGGAGAACTCAGCAGTCTCCGCAGCATAATGTGGATAGAACTTTGCAAGCTCCACGAACTTAGCAGCATATTCCGTAATGGACATGTCTCCCTGCTTCAGCTCTAGGAATTCAATTTCTTTCTTACCTCGGACATCCTCCGGGAAATACCTCCTCAAGAACTCCCGCCTAAACACGGCCCACGTGATCACAGCACCTTCAGCTTGGAGTATGGGTTGAGTGCTTACCCACCAGTCGTCAGCCTCTTCTGCTAACATGTGCGTGCCAAACCGCACCATCTGAACATCCGTACACTGCATCACTCGGAAGATCCTCTCGACCTCCTTCAGCCAAGTCTGCGCTCCATCGGGGTCGTACCTTCCCTTAAAGGTTGGTGGATGATTCCTCAAGAAGGTCTCAAGCATCCTTACACCTTCACCAGCACCACCAGCACCTTGTTGTTGACCAACAACCTGAGCCATTGCTTGCAAGGCAGCAGCAAGAGCAGCATCATTCCTTCCGGCCATCTCGATAGTTCTACATAACAACAAGAATTAGAACAACAACAAGACAGTGTAACCCTGTCACACTACTCTAAATGGCTCGACACGACTCTTCTAATGGTCTGACAGACCGACTTGCTCTGATACCAACTGTAACACCCCGTTCCCGAAATAACGTAATAATAATATTACTAATAATCAAAATCAGAGTAATTCAACTTAACAACGGAGTATCACACTTCTTTTTCAAAATCATTTAAATAGAATATAAAAACTATTTAAAACCAACATACATTATCATCATATTAAAAATTCTGCAGCGGAAAATCTCTATATAAAATCATGTTCAACAACTACATCATAAATCTTGGCACAGAGGCCGTCAACATAATAAAATTATTCAACAATAGAATCTCAACAACATTTTCTTCAAAGAAATGATACATAAGGAATACAAGAAAGATAACGTTTCCCCATCCCTATTATGTATCAGAGCCCTAGACTCAAGAGCCAGCACCGCTAGTCTTCGCTACCTGCACTTGCCCACAAGGCGGCAATTCCAGCAGGAGGGGTGAGTTCACAAATCAAAAGTAAATATACAGATATATGAATCATCAAAGTAAATTGAAACAACAACAATTCATAACAACTTGCAACAGCAACACCATCAATATCATCTCAACTTATTAACTTAAATTCATCTTTGATTCATATCTACAACAACAACAACAACATTTGTGGCGACATCTCACCAACATCATTTCCCAAAGGACAATTCACACCTACAACTAATGCAAGACTCCATAAACATCTAATGCATTATGCATGTGGTACCAACTACGCGCGTTGAATGCTAAGCATTCCAGGGCAATCAGCCCCCAACAATTTGGATGGTTAAAGCATCCCAGGGCAATAAGCCCCCAACAGGTGAACGATAAAGCGTTCCAGGGCAATAAGCCCCCAACAGTGAATGATAAACATTCCAGGGCAATAAGCCCCCAACAAATGCAAATGAGTATGAAATGACTCTATGGTGTATGTCAGCATACAACACAACATCTTAATGGAGCATATCAGCATGCAACCAACAACAACAACAACTTAGGATACCCTCCCCAACTGGACAATAGCACTCAACAATCGACAAGGCAATTCAACTTAGCAAGTATAATTATTTGCACATAAGCATACATAATTCCATCTAATCATCTTCGTAATATAGTTTTTATCATCCAAATAATTCTTAAAAATTATAATAAACATCTTAGAAAGCTTAGGTTTGGGTTTGGAACATCTTAGAAAAATCACGTTATGGGTCGCACAGGACCCAGCACGCTTAAGCGAGCAGCTGCACGCTTAAGCGAGCCAAAACACGAAGGTTGGGTTCTTGTTCGCTTACTGCACGCTTACGGTACGCTTGAGCGTGCGCACTATGGTCTGGGAAAAGATTCAGCACGCTTAAGCGAGCAGCTGCACGCTTAAGCGTCCAAAAAGACGTAAGTTTGGTTTTGCTCGCTAGCTGCACGCTTGCAGCACGCTTAAGCGAGCAGGTCTCAGGTTCAGCAAAACAGTTGCGATAACAGCATAGTTCTAACCCAAAAATCCCAACTTTGATCCCTCAATCACCCAAAATGATTTTTGAACAATGTTATGGGTTCATTATACGACAAAACAACAGAAACATCTCATAACAACAACATTACAACGCAATTCATCAGAAAAATGAGCAATTCATCATGTTCTTAAACCTAATTCCAAAACTACCAATTTCAATCCATTTTCCTGAAATCATACATGTATATATCAACAATTGAAATGCTAGCCCACCCTTACCTTAATTCAGCGAAAATCTACAGCAATTGATCAGATTCTCTCTTCCTAGCTCTTCCCTCTTGGTTCTTCTCTTTTCTCCCAAAACTCTGTTTCTTTTGTTTTACTGATACGTGCTCTTTTCTTTTCTTTCCTTACTGGCTTCCCTATTTCCTTACAAAGTGTAACTCCTTTTCTTTCTTTATTCCCTCACTTAAATTTTCTTTTAATCTCCATTAACCCCCTTAAACTCTACTAATTCTAAATAATTACTAATTCCTCCTAAATTACTTAAATAACAAAAATCACACAAATAATTATATGATAAATAACAACACTTCAAATTATTCACATAAATCACATAAATTATATAAAATACATAAAACATATTAAATCAACCAAAATAATAAAATATCAACTAGGGCGTTACAGTAAGCGATGAATATGTTGGAAATAAAAATCTTACCGATTACTTTTAAAAAAGTAACCAATGAATGTGCTGAAAATAAAGTCTTGCCGATTACTTTTCAAATAGTAACCGACGAATATGTTGAAAATAAAAATCTTGCCGATTACTTTTGAAATAGTAACCGACGAATGTGCTGAAAATAAAGTCTTGCCGATTACTTTTAAAATAGTAACCGACAAATATGCTGAAAATAAAAATCTTGCCGATTACTTTTGAAATAGTAACCGACGTACATGCTGAAAATAAAAATCTTGCCGATTACTATTGAAATAGTAACCGACGAATGTGCTGAAAATAAAGTCTTGCCGATTACTTTTGAAATAGTAACCGACGAATGTGCTGAAAATATAGTCTTGCCGATTAATTCTAAAATAGTAACAGACAAATATGCTAAAAATAAAAATCTTGCCGATTACTTTTGAAATAGTAACCGACGAATGTGCTGAAAATAAATCTTGCCGATTACCTTTGAAATAGTAACCGACGAATATGCTGAATATAAAAATTTTGCGGATTACTTTTGAAATAGTAACCGACGAATGTGCAGAAAATAGATCATGCCGATTACTTTTGAAATAGTAACCCACGAATGTGTTGAATATAAAGTCTTGCCGATTACTTTTGAAATAGTAACCGACAAATGTGCTGAAAATAAATCATGCCAATTACTATTGAAATAGTAACCGACAAATGTGCTGAAAATAAAAGTCTTGCCGATTACTTTTGAAATAGTAACCTGACGAATGTGCTGAAAATAAATCATGCCGATTACTTTTGAAATAGTCACCGACGAATATGCTGAAAATAAAAATCTTGCCGATTACTTTTGAAATAGTAACCGACGAATGTGCTGAAAATAAATCATGCCGATTACTTTCGAAATAGTAAGCGACGAATATGTTGAAAATAAAAATCTTACCGATTACTTTTAAAATAGTAACCAATGAATGTGCTGAAAATAAAGTCTTGCCGATTACTTTTGAAATAGTAACCGACGAATGTGCTGAAAATAAATCTTGCCGATTACCTTTGAAATAGTAACCGACGAATATGCTGAATATAAAAATTTTGCTGATTACTTTTGAAATAGTAACCGACGAATGTGCAGAAAATAGATCATGTCGATTACTTTTGAAATAGTAACCGACGAATGTGTTGAATATAAAGTCTTGCCGATTACTTTTGAAATAGTAACCGACAAATGTGCTGAAAATAAATCATGCCAATTACTATTGAAATAGTAACCGACAAATGTGCTGAAAATAAAAATCTTGCCGATTAGTTTTGAAATAGTAACCGACGAATGTGCTGAAAATAAAGTCTTGTCGATTACTTTTAAAATAGTAACCGACAAATATGCTGAAAATAAAGTCTTGCCGATTACTTTTGAAATAGTAACCGACGAATATGTTGAAAATAAAAATCTTGTCGATTACTTTTAAAATAGTAACCGACAAATATGCTAAAAATAAAAATCTTGCCGATTACGTTTGAAATAGGAACCGACGAATATGTTGAAAATAAAAATCTTGTCGATTACTTTTGAAATACTAACCGACGAATATGCTGAAAATAAAAATCTTGCCGATTACTTTTGAAATAGTAACCGACGAATGTGCTGAAAATAAAGTCTTGCCGATTACTTTTGAAATAGTAACCGACGAATGTGTTGAAAATAAAAATCTTGTCGATTACTTTTAAAATAGTAACCGACAAATATGCTAAAAATAAAAATCTTGCCGATTACTTTTGAAATAGGAACCGATGAATATGTTGAAAATAAAAATCTTGTCGATTACTTTTAAAATAGTAACCGACAAATAAGCTGAAAATAAAAAATCTTGCCGATTACCTTTGAAATAGTAACCGACGAACGTGTTGAAAATAAATCATGCCGTTTACCTTTGAAAGAGTAACCGACGAATATGTTGAAAATAAAAATCTTAGCGATTACTTTTGAAATAGTAACCAACGAATATGCTGAAAATAAAGTCTTGCCCGTTACTTTTGAAATAGTAACCGACGAATATGTGCTGAAAATAAATCTTGCCGATTACTTTTGAAATAGTAACCGACGAATGTGCTGAAAATAAATCATGCCGATTACTTTTGAAATAGTAAGTGACGAATATGTTGAAAATAAAAATCTTACCGATTACTTTTGAAATAGTAACCAACGAATATGCTGAAAATAAAGTCTTGCCGATTACTTTTGAAATAGTAACCGACAAATGTGCTGAAAATAAATCATGCCAATTACTATTGAAATAGTAACCGACAAATGTGCTGAAAATAAAAATCTTGCCGATTAGTTTTGAAATAGTAACCGACGAATGTGCTGAAAATAAAGTCTTGTCGATTACTTTTAAAATAGTAACCGACAAATATGCTGAAAATAAAAATCTTGCCGATTACTTTTGAAATAGTAACCGACGAATATGTTGAAAATAAAAATCTTGTCGATTACTTTTAAAATAGTAACCGACAAATATGCTAAAAATAAAAATCTTGCCGATTACGTTTGAAATAGGAACCTACGAATATGTTGAAAATAAAAATCTTGTCGATTACTTTTGAAATACTAACCGACGAATATGCTGAAAATAAAAATCTTGCCGATTACTTTTGAAATAGTAACCGACGAATGTGCTGAAAATAAAGTCTTGCCGATTACTTTTGAAATAGTAACCGACGAATGTGTTGAAAATAAAAATCTTGTCGATTACTTTTAAAATAGTAACCGACAAATATGCTAAAAATAAAAATCTTGCCGATTACTTTTGAAATAGGAACCGATGAATATGTTGAAAATAAAAATCTTGTCGATTACTTTTAAAATAGTAACCGACAAATAAGCTGAAAATAAAAAATCTTGCCGATTACCTTTGAAATAGTAACCGACGAATGTGCAGAAAATAGATCATGCCGATTACTTTTGAAATAGTAACCGACGAACGTGTTGAAAATAAATCATGCCGATTACCTTTGAAAGAGTAACCGACGAATATGTTGAAAATAAAAATCTTAGCGATTAGTTTTGAAATAGTAACCAACGAATATGCTGAAAATAAAGTCTTGCCCATTACTTTTGAAATAGTAACCGACGAATATGTGCTGAAAATAAATCTTGCCCATTACTTTTGAAATAGTAACCGACGAATGTGCTGAAAATAAATCATGCCGATTACTTTTGAAATAGTAAGTGACGAATATGTTGAAAATAAAAAGCTTACCGATTACTTTTGAAATAGTAACCAACGAATATGCTGAAAATAAAATCTTGCCGATTACCTTTGAAATAGTAACCGATGAACATGCTGAAAATAAAAATCTTCCCGATTACTTTTGAAAAAGTAACCGACAAATATGCTGAAAATAAAAATCTTGTCGATTACTTTTGAAATAGTCACCGACCAATATGCTGAAAATAAAAATCATGCCGATTACTTTTGAAATAGTAACCGACGAATGTGCTGAAAATAAAGTCTTCCCGATTACTTTTAAAATAGTAACCGACAAATATGCTGAAAATAAAAATCTTGTGGATTAGTTTTGAAATAGTAACCGACGAATGTGCTGAAAATAAGTCATGCTGATTACTTTTGAAATAGTAAGCGACGAATATGTTGAAAATAAAAATCTTGCCGAATACTTTTGAAATAGTAACCGAGGAATGTGCTAAAAATAAAAATCTTGCCGATTACCTTTGAAATAGTAACCGATGAACATGCTGAAAATAAAAATCTTCCCGATTACTTTTGAAAAAGTAACCGACAAATATGCTGAAAATAAAAATCTTGCCGATTACTTTTGAAATAGTCACCGACCAATATGCTGAAAATAAAAATCATGCCGATTACTTTTGAAATAGTAACCGACGAATGTGCTGAAAATAAAGTCTTGCCGATTACTTTTAAAATAGTAACCGACAAATATGCTGAAAATAAAAATCTTGTGGATTAGTTTTGAAATAGTAACCGACGAATGTGCTGAAAATAAATCATGCTGATTACTTTTGAAATAGTAAGCGACGAATATGTTGAAAATAAAAATCTTGCCGAATACTTTTGAAATAGTAACCGAGGAATGTGCTAAAAATAAAAATCTTGCCGATTACCTTTGAAATAGTAACCGATGAACATGCTGAAAATAAAAATCTTCCCGATTACTTTTGAAAAAGTAACCGACAAATATGCTGAAAATAAAAATCTTGCCGATTACTTTTGAAATAGTCACCGACCAATATGCTGAAAATAAAAATCATGCCGATTACTTTTGAAATAGTAACCGACGAATGTGCTGAAAATAAATCATGCTGATTACTTTTGAAATAGTAAGCGATGAATATGTTGGAAATAAAAATCTTACCGATTACTTTTAAAAAAGTAACCAATGAATGTGCTGAAAATAAAGTCTTGCCGATTACTTTTTAATTAGTAACCGACGAATATGTTGAAAATAAAAATCTTGCCGATTACTTTTGAAATAGTAACCGACGAATGTGCTGAAAATAAAGTCTTGCCGATTACTTTTAAAATAGTAACCGACAAATATGCTGAAAATAAAAATCTTGCCGATTACTTTTGAAATAGTAACCGATGTACATGCTGAAAATAAAAATCTTGCCGATTACTTTTGAAATAGTAACCGACGAATGTGCTGAAAATATAGTCTTGCCGATTAATTCTAAAATAGTAACAGACAAATATGCTAAAAATAAAAATCTTGCCGATTACTTTTGAAATAGTAACCGACGAATGTGCTGAAAATAAATCTTGCCGATTACCTTTGAAATAGTAACCGACGAATATGCTGAATATAAAAATTTTGCGGATTACTTTTGAAATAGTAACCGACGAATGTGCAGAAAATAGATCATGCCGATTACTTTTGAAATAGTAACCGACGAATGTGTTGAATATAAAGTCTTGCCGATTACTTTTGAAATAGTAACCGACAAATGTGCTGAAAATAAATCATGCCAATTACTATTGAAATAGTAACCGACAAATGTGCTGAAAATAAAAGTCTTGCCGATTACTTTTGAAATAGTAACCTGACGAATGTGCTGAAAATAAATCATGCCGATTACTTTTGAAATAGTCACCGACGAATATGCTAAAAATAAAAATCTTGCCGATTACTTTTGAAATAGTAACCGACGAATGTGCTGATAATAAGTCATGCTGATTACTTTTGAAATAGTAAGCGACGAATATGTTGGAAATAAAGATCTTACCGATTACTTTTCAAAAAGTAACCAATGAATGTGCTGAAAATAAAGTCTTGCCGATTACTTTTGAAATAGTAACCGACGAATATGTTGAAAATAAAAATCTTGCCGAATACTTTTGAAATAGTAACCGACGAATGTGCTAAAAATAAAAATCTTGCCGATTACCTTTGAAATAGTAACCGATGAACATGCTGAAAATAAAAATCTTCCCGATTACTTTTGAAAAAGTAACCGACAAATATGCTGAAAATAAAAATCTTGTCGATTACTTTTGAAATAGTCACCGACCAATATGCTGAAAATAAAAATCATGCCGATTACTTTTGAAATAGTAACCGACGAATGTGCTGAAAATAAAGTCTTCCCGATTACTTTTAAAATAGTAACCGACAAATATGCTGAAAATAAAAATCTTGTGGATTAGTTTTGAAATAGTAACCGACGAATGTGCTGAAAATAATTCATGCTGATTACTTTTGAAATAGTAAGCGACGAATATGTTGAAAATAAAAATCTTGCCGAATACTTTTGAAATAGTAACCGAGGAATGTGCTAAAAATAAAAATCTTGCCGATTACCTTTGAAATAGTAACCGATGAACATGCTGAAAATAAAAATCTTCCCGATTACTTTTGAAAAAGTAACCGACAAATATGCTGAAAATAAAAATCTTGCCGATTACTTTTGAAATAGTCACCGACCAATATGCTGAAAATAAAAATCATGCCGATTACTTTTGAAATAGTAACCGACGAATGTGCTGAAAATAAAGTCTTGCCGATTACTTTTAAAATAGTAACCGACAAATATGCTGAAAATAAAAATGTTGTGGATTAGTTTTGAAATAGTAACCGACGAATGTGCTGAAAATAAATCATGCTGATTACTTTTGAAATAGTAAGCGACGAATATGTTGAAAATAAAAATCTTGCCGAATACTTTTGAAATAGTAACCGAGGAATGTGCTAAAAATAAAAATCTTGCCGATTACCTTTGAAATAGTAACCGATGAACATGCTGAAAATAAAAATCTTCCCGATTACTTTTGAAAAAGTAACCGACAAATATGCTGAAAATAAAAATCTTGCCGATTACTTTTGAAATAGTCACCGACGAATATGCTGAAAATAAAAATCTTGCCGATTACTTTTGAAATAGTCACCGACCAATATGCTGAAAATAAAAATCAAGCCGATTACTTTTGAAATAGTAACCGACGAATGTGCTAATAATAAATCATGCTGATTACTTTTGAAATAGTAAGCGACGAATATGTTGGAAATAAAGATCTTACCGATTACTTTTAAAAAAGTAACCAATGAATGTGCTGAAAATAAAGTCTTGCCGATTACTTTTGAAATAGTAACCGACGAATATGTTGAAAATAAAAATCTTGCCGAATACTTTTGAAATAGTAACCGACGAATGTGCTAAAAATAAAAATCTTGCCGATTACCTTTGAAATAGTAACCGATGAACATGCTGAAAATAAAAATCTTCCCGATTACTTTTGAAAAAGTAACCGTCAAATATGCTGAAAATAAAAATCTTGCCGATTACTTTTGAAATAGTCACCGACCAATATGCTGAAAATAAAAATCATGCCGATTACTTTTGAAATAGTAACCGACGAATGTGCTGAAAATAAAGTCTTGCCGATTACTTTTAAAATAGTAACCGACAAATATGCTGAAAATAAAAATCTTGTCGATTAGTTTTGAAATAGTAACCGACGAATGTGCTGAAAATAAATCATGCTGATTACTTTTGAAATAGTAAGCGACGAATATGTTGAAAATAAAAATCTTACCGATTACTTTTAAAATAGTAACCAATGAATGTGCTGAAAATAAAGTCTTGCCGATTACTTTTGAAATAGTAACCGACGAATGTGCTGAAAATAAATCATGCCGATTACTTTTGAAATAGTCACCGACGAATATGCTGAAAATAAAAATCTTGCCGATTACTTTTGAAATAGTAACCGACGAATGTGCTGAAAATAAATCAGGCCGATTACTTTCGAAATAGTAAGCGACGAATATGTTGAAAATAAAAATCTTACCGATTACTTTTAAAATAGTAACCAATGAATGTGCTGAAAATAAAGTCTTGCCGATTACTTTTGAAATAGTAACCGACGAATGTGCTGAAAATAAATCTTGCCGATTACCTTTGAAATAGTAACCGACGAATATGCTGAATATAAAAATTTTGCTGATTACTTTTGAAATAGTAACCGACGAATGTGCAGAAAATAGATCATGTCGATTACTTTTGAAATAGTAACCGACGAATGTGTTGAATATAAAGTCTTGCCGATTACTTTTGAAATAGTAACCGACAAATGTGCTGAAAATAAATCATGCCAATTACTATTGAAATAGTAACCGACAAATGTGCTGAAAATAAAAATCTTGCCGATTAGTTTTGAAATAGTAACCGACGAATGTGCTGAAAATAAAGTCTTGTCGATTACTTTTAAAATAGTAACCGACAAATATGCTGAAAATAAAGTCTTGCCGATTACTTTTGAAATAGTAACCGACGAATATGTTGAAAATAAAAATCTTGTCGATTACTTTTAAAATAGTAACCGACAAATATGCTAAAAATAAAAATCTTGCCGATTACGTTTGAAATAGGAACCGACGAATATGTTGAAAATAAAAATCTTGTCGATTACTTTTGAAATACTAACCGACGAATATGCTGAAAATAAAAATCTTGCCGATTACTTTTGAAATAGTAACCGACGAATGTGCTGAAAATAAAGTCTTGCCGATTACTTTTGAAATAGTAACCGACGAATGTGTTGAAAATAAAAATCTTGTCGATTACTTTTAAAATAGTAACCGACAAATATGCTAAAAATAAAAATCTTGCCGATTACTTTTGAAATAGGAACCGATGAATATGTTGAAAATAAAAATCTTGTCGATTACTTTTAAAATAGTAACCGACAAATAAGCTGAAAATAAAAAATCTTGCCGATTACCTTTGAAATAGTAACCGACGAACGTGTTGAAAATAAATCATGCCGTTTACCTTTGAAAGAGTAACCGACGAATATGTTGAAAATAAAAATCTTAGCGATTACTTTTGAAATAGTAACCAACGAATATGCTGAAAATAAAGTCTTGCCCGTTACTTTTGAAATAGTAACCGACGAATATGTGCTGAAAATAAATCTTGCCGATTACTTTTGAAATAGTAACCGACGAATGTGCTGAAAATAAATCATGCCGATTACTTTTGAAATAGTAAGTGACGAATATGTTGAAAATAAAAATCTTACCGATTACTTTTGAAATAGTAACCAACGAATATGCTGAAAATAAAGTCTTGCCGATTACTTTTGAAATAGTAACCGACAAATGTGCTGAAAATAAATCATGCCAATTACTATTGAAATAGTAACCGACAAATGTGCTGAAAATAAAAATCTTGCCGATTAGTTTTGAAATAGTAACCGACGAATGTGCTGAAAATAAAGTCTTGTCGATTACTTTTAAAATAGTAACCGACAAATATGCTGAAAATAAAAATCTTGCCGATTACTTTTGAAATAGTAACCGACGAATATGTTGAAAATAAAAATCTTGTCGATTACTTTTAAAATAGTAACCGACAAATATGCTAAAAATAAAAATCTTGCCGATTACGTTTGAAATAGGAACCTACGAATATGTTGAAAATAAAAATCTTGTCGATTACTTTTGAAATACTAACCGACGAATATGCTGAAAATAAAAATCTTGCCGATTACTTTTGAAATAGTAACCGACGAATGTGCTGAAAATAAAGTCTTGCCGATTACTTTTGAAATAGTAACCGACGAATGTGTTGAAAATAAAAATCTTGTCGATTACTTTTAAAATAGTAACCGACAAATATGCTAAAAATAAAAATCTTGCCGATTACTTTTGAAATAGGAACCGATGAATATGTTGAAAATAAAAATCTTGTCGATTACTTTTAAAATAGTAACCGACAAATAAGCTGAAAATAAAAAATCTTGCCGATTACCTTTGAAATAGTAACCGACGAATGTGCAGAAAATAGATCATGCCGATTACTTTTGAAATAGTAACCGACGAACGTGTTGAAAATAAATCATGCCGATTACCTTTGAAAGAGTAACCGACGAATATGTTGAAAATAAAAATCTTAGCGATTAGTTTTGAAATAGTAACCAACGAATATGCTGAAAATAAAGTCTTGCCCATTACTTTTGAAATAGTAACCGACGAATATGTGCTGAAAATAAATCTTGCCCATTACTTTTGAAATAGTAACCGACGAATGTGCTGAAAATAAATCATGCCGATTACTTTTGAAATAGTAAGTGACGAATATGTTGAAAATAAAAAGCTTACCGATTACTTTTGAAATAGTAACCAACGAATATGCTGAAAATAAAATCTTGCCGATTACCTTTGAAATAGTAACCGATGAACATGCTGAAAATAAAAATCTTCCCGATTACTTTTGAAAAAGTAACCGACAAATATGCTGAAAATAAAAATCTTGTCGATTACTTTTGAAATAGTCACCGACCAATATGCTGAAAATAAAAATCATGCCGATTACTTTTGAAATAGTAACCGACGAATGTGCTGAAAATAAAGTCTTCCCGATTACTTTTAAAATAGTAACCGACAAATATGCTGAAAATAAAAATCTTGTGGATTAGTTTTGAAATAGTAACCGACGAATGTGCTGAAAATAAGTCATGCTGATTACTTTTGAAATAGTAAGCGACGAATATGTTGAAAATAAAAATCTTGCCGAATACTTTTGAAATAGTAACCGAGGAATGTGCTAAAAATAAAAATCTTGCCGATTACCTTTGAAATAGTAACCGATGAACATGCTGAAAATAAAAATCTTCCCGATTACTTTTGAAAAAGTAACCGACAAATATGCTGAAAATAAAAATCTTGCCGATTACTTTTGAAATAGTCACCGACCAATATGCTGAAAATAAAAATCATGCCGATTACTTTTGAAATAGTAACCGACGAATGTGCTGAAAATAAAGTCTTGCCGATTACTTTTAAAATAGTAACCGACAAATATGCTGAAAATAAAAATCTTGTGGATTAGTTTTGAAATAGTAACCGACGAATGTGCTGAAAATAAATCATGCTGATTACTTTTGAAATAGTAAGCGACGAATATGTTGAAAATAAAAATCTTGCCGAATACTTTTGAAATAGTAACCGAGGAATGTGCTAAAAATAAAAATCTTGCCGATTACCTTTGAAATAGTAACCGATGAACATGCTGAAAATAAAAATCTTCCCGATTACTTTTGAAAAAGTAACCGACAAATATGCTGAAAATAAAAATCTTGCCGATTACTTTTGAAATAGTCACCGACCAATATGCTGAAAATAAAAATCATGCCGATTACTTTTGAAATAGTAACCGACGAATGTGCTGAAAATAAATCATGCTGATTACTTTTGAAATAGTAAGCGATGAATATGTTGGAAATAAAAATCTTACCGATTACTTTTAAAAAAGTAACCAATGAATGTGCTGAAAATAAAGTCTTGCCGATTACTTTTTAATTAGTAACCGACGAATATGTTGAAAATAAAAATCTTGCCGATTACTTTTGAAATAGTAACCGACGAATGTGCTGAAAATAAAGTCTTGCCGATTACTTTTAAAATAGTAACCGACAAATATGCTGAAAATAAAAATCTTGCCGATTACTTTTGAAATAGTAACCGATGTACATGCTGAAAATAAAAATCTTGCCGATTACTATTGAAATAGTAACCGACGAATGTGCTGAAAATAAAGTCTTGCCGATTACTTTTGAAATAGTAACCGACGAATGTGCTGAAAATATAGTCTTGCCGATTAATTCTAAAATAGTAACAGACAAATATGCTAAAAATAAAAATCTTGCCGATTACTTTTGAAATAGTAACCGACGAATGTGCTGAAAATAAATCTTGCCGATTACCTTTGAAATAGTAACCGACGAATATGCTGAATATAAAAATTTTGCGGATTACTTTTGAAATAGTAACCGACGAATGTGCAGAAAATAGATCATGCCGATTACTTTTGAAATAGTAACCGACGAATGTGTTGAATATAAAGTCTTGCCGATTACTTTTGAAATAGTAACCGACAAATGTGCTGAAAATAAATCATGCCAATTACTATTGAAATAGTAACCGACAAATGTGCTGAAAATAAAAGTCTTGCCGATTACTTTTGAAATAGTAACCTGACGAATGTGCTGAAAATAAATCATGCCGATTACTTTTGAAATAGTCACCGACGAATATGCTGAAAATAAAAATCTTGCCGATTACTTTTGAAATAGTAACCGACGAATGTGCTGATAATAAGTCATGCTGATTACTTTTGAAATAGTAAGCGACGAATATGTTGGAAATAAAGATCTTACCGATTACTTTTCAAAAAGTAACCAATGAATGTGCTGAAAATAAAGTCTTGCCGATTACTTTTGAAATAGTAACCGACGAATATGTTGAAAATAAAAATCTTGCCGAATACTTTTGAAATAGTAACCGACGAATGTGCTAAAAATAAAAATCTTGCCGATTACCTTTGAAATAGTAACCGATGAACATGCTGAAAATAAAAATCTTCCCGATTACTTTTGAAAAAGTAACCGACAAATATGCTGAAAATAAAAATCTTGCCGATTACTTTTGAAATAGTCACCGACCAATATGCTGAAAATAAAAATCATGCCGATTACTTTTGAAATAGTAACCGACGAATGTGCTGAAAATAAAGTCTTGCCGATTACTTTTAAAATAGTAACCGACAAATATGCTGAAAATAAAAATGTTGTGGATTAGTTTTGAAATAGTAACTGACGAATGTGCTGAAAATAAATCATGCTGATTACTTTTGAAATAGTAAGCGACGAATATGTTGAAAATAAAAATCTTGCCGAATACTTTTGAAATAGTAACCGAGGAATGTGCTAAAAATAAAAATCTTGCCGATTACCTTTGAAATAGTAACCGATGAACATGCTGAAAATAAAAATCTTCCCGATTACTTTTGAAAAAGTAACCGACAAATATGCTGAAAATAAAAATCTTGCCGATTACTTTTGAAATAGTCACCGACGAATATGCTGAAAATAAAAATCTTGCCGATTACTTTTGAAATAGTCACCGACCAATATGCTGAAAATAAAAATCAAGCCGATTACTTTTGAAATAGTAACCGACGAATGTGCTGATAATAAATCATGCTGATTACTTTTGAAATAGTAAGCGACGAATATGTTGGAAATAAAGATCTTACCGATTACTTTTAAAAAAGTAACCAATGAATGTGCTGAAAATAAAGTCTTGCCGATTACTTTTGAAATAGTAACCGACGAATATGTTGAAAATAAAAATCTTGCCGAATACTTTTGAAATAGTAACCGACGAATGTGCTAAAAATAAAAATCTTGCCGATTACCTTTGAAATAGTAACCGATGAACATGCTGAAAATAAAAATCTTCCCGATTACTTTTGAAAAAGTAACCGTCAAATATGCTGAAAATAAAAATCTTGCCGATTACTTTTGAAATAGTCACCGACCAATATGCTGAAAATAAAAATCATGCCGATTACTTTTGAAATAGTAACCGACGAATGTGCTGAAAATAAAGTCTTGCCGATTACTTTTAAAATAGTAACCGACAAATATGCTGAAAATAAAAATCTTGTCGATTAGTTTTGAAATAGTAACCGACGAATGTGCTGAAAATAAATCATGCTGATTACTTTTGAAATAGTAAGCGACGAATATGTTGAAAATAAAAATCTTGCCGAATACTTTTGAAATAGTAACCGAGGAATGTGCTAAAAATAAAAATCTTGCCGATTACCTTTGAAATAGTAACCGATGAACATGCTGAAAATAAAAATCTTCCCGATTACTTTTGAAAAAGTAACCGACAAATATGCTGAAAATAAAAATCTTGCCTATTACTTTTGAAATAGTCACCGACCAATATGCTGAAAATAAAAATCATGCCGATTACTTTTGAAATAGTAACCGACGAATGTGCTGAAAATAAATCATGCTGATTACTTTTGAAATAGTAAGCGATGAATATGTTGGAAATAAAAATCTTACCGATTACTTTTAAAAAAGTAACCAATGAATGTGCTGAAAATAAAGTCTTGCCGATTACTTTTTAATGAGTAACCGACGAATATGTTGAAAATAAAAATCTTGCCGATTACTTTTGAAATAGTAACCGACGAATGTGCTGAAAATAAAGTCATGCCGATTACTTTTAAAATAGTAACCGACAAATATGCTGAAAATAAAAATCTTGCCGATTACTTTTGAAATAGTAACCGATGTACATGCTGAAAATAAAAATCTTGCCGATTACTATTGAAATAGTAACCGACGAATGTGCTGAAAATAAAGTCTTGTCGATTACTTTTGAAATAGTAACCGACGAATGTGCTGAAAATATAGTCTTGCCGATTAATTCTAAAATAGTAACAGACAAATATGCTAAAAATAAAAATCTTGCCGATTACTTTTGAAATAGTAACCGACGAATGTGCTGAAAATAAATCTTGCCGATTACCTTTGAAATAGTAACCGACGAATATGCTGAATATAAAAATTTTGCGGATTACTTTTGAAATAGTAACCGACGAATGTGCAGAAAATAGATCATGCCGATTACTTTTGAAATAGTAACCGACGAATGTGTTGAATATAAAGTCTTGCCGATTACTTTTGAAATAGTAACCGACAAATGTGCTGAAAATAAATCATGCCAATTACTATTGAAATAGTAACCGACAAATGTGCTGAAAATAAAAGTCTTGCCGATTACTTTTGAAATAGTAACCTGACGAATGTGCTGAAAATAAATCATGCCGATTACTTTTGAAATAGTCACCGACGAATATGCTGAAAATAAAAATCTTGCCGATTACTTTTGAAATAGTAACCGACGAATGTGCTGATAATAAATCATGCTGATTACTTTTGAAATAGTAAGCGACGAATATGTTGGAAATAAAGATCTTACCGATTACTTTTCAAAAAGTAACCAATGAATGTGCTGAAAATAAAGTCTTGCCGATTACTTTTGAAATAGTAACCGACGAATATGTTGAAAATAAAAATCTTGCCGAATACTTTTGAAATAGTCACCGACGAATATGCTGAAAATAAAAATCTTCCCGATTACTTTTGAAAAAGTAACCGACAAATATGCTGAAAATAAAAATCTTGTCGATTACTTTTGAAATAGTCACCGACCAATATGCTGAAAATAAAAATCATGCCGATTACTTTTGAAATAGTAACCGACGAATGTGCTGAAAATAAAGTCTTCCCGATTACTTTTAAAATAGTAACCGACAAATATGCTGAAAATAAAAATCTTGTGGATTAGTTTTGAAATAGTAACCGACGAATGTGCTGAAAATAATTCATGCTGATTACTTTTGAAATAGTAAGCGACGAATATGTTGAAAATAAAAATCTTGCCGAATACTTTTGAAATAGTAACCGAGGAATGTGCTAAAAATAAAAATCTTGCCGATTACCTTTGAAATAGTAACCGATGAACATGCTGAAAATAAAAATCTTCCCGATTACTTTTGAAAAAGTAACCGACAAATATGCTGAAAATAAAAATCTTGCCGATTACTTTTGAAATAGTCACCGACCAATATGCTGAAAATAAAAATCATGCCGATTACTTTTGAAATAGTAACCGACGAATGTGCTGAAAATAAAGTCTTGCCGATTACTTTTAAAATAGTAACCGACAAATATGCTGAAAATAAAAATCTTGTGGATTAGTTTTGAAATAGTAACCGACGAATGTGCTGAAAATAAATCATGCTGATTACTTTTGAAATAGTAAGCGACGAATATGTTGAAAATAAAAATCTTGCCGAATACTTTTGAAATAGTAACCGAGGAATGTGCTAAAAATAAAAATCTTGCCGATTACCTTTGAAATAGTAACCGATGAACATGCTGAAAATAAAAATCTTCCCGATTACTTTTGAAAAAGTAACCGACAAATATGCTGAAAATAAAAATCTTGCCGATTACTTTTGAAATAGTCACCGACGAATATGCTGAAAATAAAGTCTTCCCGATTACTTTTAAAATAGTAACCGACAAATATGCTGAAAATAAAAATCTTGTGGATTAGTTTTGAAATAGTAACCGACGAATGTGCTGAAAATAATTCATGCTGATTACTTTTGAAATAGTAAGCGACGAATATGTTGAAAATAAAAATCTTGCCGAATACTTTTGAAATAGTAACCGAGGAATGTGCTGAAAATAAAAATCTTCCCGATTACTTTTGAAAAAGTAACCGACAAATATGCTGAAAATAAAAATCTTGCCGATTACTTTTGAAATAGTCACCGACCAATATGCTGAAAATAAAAATCATGCCGATTACTTTTGAAATAGTAACCGACGAATGTGCTGAAAATAAAGTCTTGCCGATTACTTTTAAAATAGTAACCGACAAATATGCTGAAAATAAAAATCTTG